>PISX010000629.1:0-68507 GCA_004024625.1 Mellivora capensis
TCTCTCTCTCTCTCTCTCTCACAAACACACATGCACACACATAACACACACATACGCACACATATTTTTTTTCCAGGTCAAAGATGAGATTGAATATTCAAAACTTAATAATTTATATAAGAATAAATTTCAAAAAAAGGAAAAAAATAAATTTCAAAAAGCTTAGTAAAAGATCTTTATGCCCACATTATAAATTTAGAAAGCCAGCCATATAATGAACATTAAAACACACAGATACAACACACATACACATTCGGTATTATTTAATAGTATTATATTTTTAAGGGCCACTAAAAAAGACATAAACTGATTTTTATATTAGCAAAAATAATGTTCATATACAATACTACTCTTATTCTGGAGGAATCAACTATTTTTTAGTAAAAAATCAGAACAGAATATTTATTAGCCCATTAGTTTTTAATACCCCCTTCAAAATCAGAGACATGTCATTCTAAAGTAAACCTAACAGATCATTTGAAGCACAAATATTATCAAGAAACATTAACTTTACCACAAAGCATGGCAATCAAAGTGCTTTCTAAAATCCTACCTAATGCTAGCAATCATTGTATTATATAATCAGTTAAACCCCCAAAGTATAGGGAAAAAGGATATACTTGGCCATTTTCAATCACAAGTTCTTTAGAGAATAAAATATTCTTTGAACAAAACCTCATGAGAACTGGAATTCCCTTTTCAATATATGGTCTCTCCTAGAGCTGTAACTAAATATTACTGAGTGGCAGAAAAACAAATCTCAAGAAATGATGGACTTAAAAAAATTTCATTGTAGAAAGCACAAAGCAAATCCTAATAATACCAATTTTAAAGTGATAGCTCCCCTGCTTCAAGAGAAGCAAATATAAATACAGTAATGACTAAAATACTCAACTGGATATGTTGAGACTCTGGTGGACTTTAATAAGCATAATCACCAAGCAACTTAAATTAGAAAGTCAGTTTTATTTAGTAGTTGATTAAATCTTTATTAAATTCATAGATTGTGAAATTAATAGTTCAATTTTAATCAAAACTTCTTAAAGTCAAGTTCGATAGTGTATAACAGAACACAAAACTAATTTTGTTAAATCTTTAGATGTCCTATATTTAAATTCTATTAATTCTATGGCATTAAATATAATAACAATATGCCATTTATTTACCAATCATATCATTCAAAACCATACACTGAATAGGAGGAATTTCATTAATATAAAAGTAAAATTAAAATCATCCAGGGGCATCTGGGTAGCTCAGTTGGCTATGTGCCTGCCTTCAGCTCAAGTCATGAAATCAGGGTTCATGGGATCAAGCCCCTGCTTCTCCCTCTCCCTCGTTCTCTCTCCCTCCCTACCTTTCTCTCTCTAATAAATAAATAAAATCTTAAAAAAATAAAATAAATAACAAATAAAGTCATCTGTGTTTATATTTCTTAAATACCAACAAAGGGCTCAACATACTTAGTTTGGGCCTTTCCAAAATTATGTTCTATATTTTTTTTAAAGATCTTATTTATTTATTTGACAGACAGAGATCAAAAGTAAGCAGAGAGGCAGGCAGAGAAAGAGGAGGAAGCAGGCTCCCCACTGAGCAGAGAGCCCAACGTGGGGCTCGATCCCAGAACCCTGGGATCATGACCTGAGCCAAAGGCAGAGGCTTTAACCCACTGAGCCACCCAGGTGCTCCCAAAATTATGTTCTATATTTATATTATATTTCCTGAAACAGAGAAGCTATCACTTTCCAACTGGTTTATTAACATTTCATGTATCCTGATGCCCTCCAGCTCTAAAAAGCTTAGTTACACACTTAGTTATACTAAGTTATACACCTATTATTTTTAAGTCTCAAAACTTCCTGAAGTCTTTGCATATTATTAATAACACCTTCATCTCACTAGTGTACCTAGAGAGGATTGCAATGCAACAGAGAAAATAAAGACTAAGGCTTGAGTAATGACCATGAACATGACCTAGACTGGAAAACAAGCTGTTTCCTCAAAGGGAGAGAAAAATTACCTGTAGGTAATTTATGCTTCCCATCGATATTCTATAAAATACTGAAACTATTATATTCAAAAGAAATGTAAGTATGGGAAAGACACACTGAGGTACATGGCATCGTGAGATATTATTAAAACAAAGTTTCACTTCCAAAAGCGAAAGGTAAAAGTTTCCTGTCAAGTCATTTCATCTTCAGTCAAAACCAATTATGAATTCAAAGCAAAGATAATAATAGCTAGCTTTGAGGGTGCAAAACTAGAAAAACTTTATTTTTTATGGTTTAAAATTTTTAATTTGACAGATAACTCGAGAAAATTTCTCAAAACCTTTCCCCCCCCACCCCAAAGCCACTAATTTACTGGGGAAAAAATAAAATAAAATAAAATAAAATAAATAAAATAAAATAAAATAAAATAAAATAAAATAAAATAAAGGAATATGTATAAGAAAAATATATTTAGGAAAAGTGCTAGATTAATTTTTTATAAAAAAGAAAAACATTGTACTTACTATGTAAAGTAACAGTATTTTCATTAAATAAAATTTCATTAAATAATTCTTAAATATATTACAGCCAGGTAAAGTGATAGAGAACAACAGTTCTAATCAGAAAACAGAACAAGTTAGAAATCTCATTATAGGGAAGGGGAAAAGAAAGAGGAGCAGAAGAAACAAAGACAGAAGAAAATAAGACCTAAAGCTATGGGTTTAAGAGATGAAAAATAGGAAAATAAGTTAGGTTGAAGCATATAAATTGTAGATCACTCAGGTGCAACCTGAATGATTAGCTCTTCAGCAAGGAGCTATTATTGACGGATCTGCAACAACGTCTAATAATCCATCAAGCTTTGCAGATACAATTAGTCTTCAATCTTCTGTGCTATGATCAGAACAATGGTGCTTCATAGAATGAGGCCCAAACAAGCCAACAGAGGTTGCCCATGAGCTGTTAACTTGCTTTATTTCAGACCAATGTGCCAAATTGTAAAAGTTGAAAAAAAAAAAAAAACCTGTTAGCATCAAGTGAAATTTTTTTCATCACCAAGCAGTAATACCCTCCATGGTGAATTAAGCCAGTCTTCTTTTATTTGTATCTAGTCACTGGAATGCTAGAAGACCAAATTAGGATTAAGTCTGTCAATTTATATTGGTGACTATCTCCACTGTTGCACTCTTAGTTGTAACTCTGGCTAACTTTCCAAACTCCTGAATACAGGGTCTATAAGCAAGACCGAATCCATGACTCAGCTCAATGGCTCCAACATGGTTTTCTCCACCACTGATTCATGTCCTGAGCCAGGAGTCAAAAAGTAGAATAGCCCATGAAATTTAGGGTAGCACATGAGAGTGAACAGGCAGTAAATATGTTACACAGAGAGCCCTAAACTTCCTTAAACTTGACATCCAAAGTACTCCAGCTACAAGTGTAACCAAACACTGAACAATACTATCAGTCCCTGAATCAGAACACATGGAGTATCTTGGGTTGAATGAAGACCACATATAACATTAGATCATCTGAAAGTGAGAGAGTTTAAATTTTATCCCATCACAACATGTCCATCTGGGCAGCATGGATTTGGCCACCACTTCTTAATATATGCCAGAGTCTCCATCTTTTTTGCCAAGAAGAAAAAAAATATTCATTTTCTTCAATAACTGCTATCACTGAGAGTTGAAAGTGATGTAGCCAAGTCGCTGCAGAAGGGATTCATGTGGGGACAAGACAAAGAAGGCACAGGGTATTACTCTAGATTTTATGCCCTCCCTCTTGGGATTCCCAGCAAACTGCAGAATCACAGTGTGTTGCATCAACCAAATACATGCATCCGACAAACATTTATGGAGGCAAGCGCTACAGTGGAATCTTCATCCATAAAGTAAAATGAATTATGTTAACCTCAATGCATTCACATTCTCTTGGGAGAGATAACACATGTCAGATTTGGGTGAGTGTTATGCCAAACTATGATGAAGATGCTAAACTAAATATGAAAGAAACACAAACTTGGGGGCAACTGGGTGGTTCAATCAGTTAAGCATCTGCCTTCAGCTCAGATCATGATCTCAGGGTCCTGGGGCTGAGCCCCACATCCCTGCTCAGGACGGTGTCTTCTTCTCCTCCCTTGCCCTTCCCCCACAATGGTGCTCACTCGTTTGCTCTCTCTCTCTGCTCTCAAATAAATAAACAAAAAAAAATTTTTTTTAATTTTTTAAGATTTTATTTATTTCTTTCAGAGAGAGAGAGAGAGAGATCACAAGTAGACAGAGAGGCAGGCAGAGAAGGGGGGGGGGAACAGGCTCCCTGCCGAGCAGAGACCCTGAGATCATGACCCGAGCCGAAGGCAGAGGCCCAACCCACTGAGCTGCCAGGCGCCCCCAAAAAAATTTTTAAAGAAAGAAACACAAAGTTGAGAAAAGGCAAATTTCTGACTAGGAGGATGGGAGGTAGGAAAAGAGGAAATCATGGAAGGCTTCACAGATTGCAAGCTGTCAGACCAGGGCATTGCAGAATACATAGGAGTTTACTAATGGAACAAAAGAAAAGAAGTTCAGTCAATACAGGTCAAAAAAAAAAAAAAAAGAGCAGCCTGAACTAAAGCAAGAAGATATGAAAATATACAATGTATTTAGGATGCCAAGACCACCCTAAGGAGCTGAAGCAAGAGAGTTAGAGGGCAAGGGACACAGAAGCTGGAAGAGTTAACGCAGAGCCACAAAGAAAGGGACCTTAGATTATATGGCAAGAAGCTGAACTTCATTCTGAAAACAACAAGGAGACATAGATGGTTTTTTAATAAAGTGAGGATGACAAGATCAGATCAATATCTCAGGAAGACAAATGTGGCGATGGTGTGAAAGCTGGATTATTGGGGAATAGGAACAAAATGACAGGGTATGAAATGACTATAAAAGGGAGTCTTTGAGATCATTAGCTCTATTGATTATAAATCCTGATCCCTCTCTCACCTAGGTAACAATGCACCAAGGAAGGAAGGAAGGAAGGAAGGAAGGAAGAAGGGCAGGCCCCGAATAAATTCTAAAATAGTCTATAATTCAGTTTTCACTATTTCAATTAATTTTCCCACTTTTTCTAAAGGATAGAGGTTTTATTACATACATCTTTGTTGTAATCAGCATCTCTGGTTTTGAAATTTTATATCAATGGCACTAAAATTACTTTCGTGCTATTATCTCACGGCATGTAGTAAGGGGGAAAAAAACCTGTTAAACATCAAATTTGACCCAATAAAGTAATCGCCATAGGGTTTTCTTTTTTATCCTTACCATTACAAGTTCTTCCTGTAATTCACTGCAACTTTTTTCATTATACTGGAGTCTCTTTGAAAGGTCTATAATTACTTTCTTATGTTCCTCGATCTCTTCATTTAGTTTCTTGTTTTTGGAGACATACTCTCTTTCTAATCTGAAAAGTTAAAGTGTCAGAGCAGAGTTTTCAAATATGGTTTTATCAAGTCCTATTATACAGTTTAACATGACTGGCAGATGTATTATCTAACAAGTTTTTGTGCCAAAGGCCACCTCTCATTTTTTCAAACAAAAAGGGTTGCATATTCTTAAATGAAAGACTTTAAAGGAATAATACCTCACCCCTTTCATTAGCAGATATTTTACTAAGCCCAAGGTTATAAACAAAATCGATTTGGTTAGTGTTGATTTGGTCTCACCATTATTTTTGATGAACAAAACCCACCTACCACAGTTCAATTAGCTCAGAACCTGCCTCAAGACAGAAAACAGTTCTATCAAACAATTTTCAAATTAAACTATAACATTAGATGGGACGCCTGGGTGGCTCAGTTGGTTAAGCGGCTGCTTTCGGCTCAGGTCATGATCCCAGCGTCCTGGGATCGAGTCCCACATCGGGCTCCTTGCTCGGCAGGGAGCCTGCTTCTCCCTCTGCCTCTGCCTGCCACTCTGTCTGCCTGTGCTCGCTCGCTCTCTCTCCCTCTCTCTCTGACAAATAAATAAATAAAATCTTTAAAAAAAAAAATAAACTATAACATTAGAAAAGGAACAAATGTTTTATTCCTGGATATCCATGCAAGGGGAATATGATGGAAAATGAAAATCCAAAAGAAAGATTCATCAAAAATAATCCACATTCACTATGAAAACATATGAAATTCTCTACTTTTTGTTCTTTTTAAAGTTTTTATTTAAATTCCAGTTAGTTAACATACAGTGTAATATTAGTTTCAGGTGTAGAATTTAGTGATTCATTAACTCCATACAACACCCAGTGCTTCCTTAATGTGCCTTCCTTAATGCCCATCCCCCATTTAACCCATCCCCTACCCATCTCTCCTCCAGGAACCCTCAGTTTGTTCTCTATAGTTAAGAGTCTCTTATGGTTAGTCTTTCTCTCTTTTTACCTCTACATTCATCTGTTTTGTTTCTTAAATTCCACATATGAGTGAAATCATATGGTATTTATCTTTCTCTGACATATTTCACTTAGAATAATAATCTCTAGCTCTAGCCACGTCATTGCAAATGGCAAGATTTCATTCTTTTTAATGGCTGAGCAATATTCCATTGTATATATCACCTCTTCTTTATCTATTTATCAGCTGATGGACATTTGGGCCCTTTCTATAATTTGATTATTGTTGATAATGCTGCTATAAACATTATGGTAAATGCACCCCTTTGAATCTGTATTTTTGTACCCTTGGGTAAATACCTGTAGTGCGATTGTTGGATCATGATTTTTAACTTTCTGGTAAATCTCCATACTGTTTTCCAGAGTGACTGCACCAGTTTGCATTCCCACCGACAGTCTAAGAGGGTTCCCTTTTCTCCTCATCCTCACCCACATCTGTTGTTTCCTATGTTGTTAATTTTAGACATTCTGACAGGTGTGAGGTGGTATCTCACTGGAGTTTTGATTTTTATTTTCTTGAAGATGAGTGATGTTGAACGTCTTTTCATGTGTCAGTTGGTCATCTGTATGTCTTCTTTGGAAAAATTCTGTATTCATGTCTTCTGCCCATTTTTAATTGGATTATTTGTTTTTTGGGTGTGTTGAGTTTTATAAGTTCTTTATAGATTCTGGATACTAACCCTTTATCAGATATGTCATTTGCAAATGTCTTCTTCCATTCCATATGTTGCTAACTTTTAGTTTTGTTGATTGTTTCCTTCATTGTGAAGAAACTTTTTATTTTAATGAAGTCTCAAGAGTTTACTTTTGTTTTTGTTTCATTGCTTCAGGAGATATATCTAGTAAGAAGTTGCTATAGACTGGGGCACCTGGGTGGCACAGTCGGTTGGGCATCTGACTCTTGGTTTCAGCTCAGGTTGGTCTCAGGGTTGTGAGATCGAGCCCCACATCGGGCTCCATGCTCAGCACTGTCTGCTTGAGATTCTCTCTCCTTGTCCCTCTGCCCCTCCCATTGTGCTCTTTTGCTCACTTTCTCTCTCTCTCTTAAATAAATGAATACATCATTTTAAAAAAAAATAGAAAAAGAAGTTGCTAAGGATGATGTCCAAGAGGTTACTGCCTATGTTCTCCCCTAGGATTTTGATGGTTTCCTCTCTCACATTTAAGTCTTTCATCCATTTTGAATTTCTTTTTGTGTATGGCATAAGAAAGTGTTCCAATTTCATTCTTTCGCATGTTGCTGTCCAGTTTTCCCAACAACATCTGTTGAAGTGACTGTCTTTTTTCTATTGGATATTCTTTCCTGATTCGTTGAAGATTAATTGACCTTATAGAGTTGTGGATCCATTTCTGGGTCTTCTATTCTGTTCCATTGATCTATGTCTATTTTGGGGCCAGTACAATACTATCTTGATCCCTATAGCTTTGTAATGTAACTTCAAGTCCAGAATTGTGATGTCCCCAGTTCTGCCTTTCTTTTTCAAGATTGCTTTGACTATTTGGGGTCTTTTGCGATTCCATACAAACTTCAGAACTGTTTGTTCTAGCTCAGTGAAAAATGCGGTGGTATTTTTTTTATTTAGTTTTCTCAGTGTTCCAAGATTCATTGCTTATGTACCACACCCAGTGCTCCATGAAATATATGCCCTAGGGATTGCATTAAATGTATAGATTGGTTTGGGCAGGATAGACACTTCCAACAATATTTGTTCTTTCAATCCATGAGATTGGAATTGAGATCTTTCCCAGTTGGAACTGAGTTCTTTCAATCCATAAGAAATGGATTGTTTTTCCATTTCTTTGTGTCATCTTTAGTTTCTGTCATAAGTGTTTTATAGCTTTTCAGAGTTCATTAGGTTTATTCCTAGGTATCTTATGGGTTTTGGTGTAATTGTAAGTGGGATCAAGTCCTTGATTTTCCTTTCTGCCGCTTCATTACTGGTGTATAGAAATGCAACAGGTTTCTATATGTTGATTTTATATCCCGAGATTTTACTGAATTTGTGTATCACTTCTAGCAATTTTTTGGTGGAGTCTTTCAGGTTTTCTACATAAAGTATCATGTTATCTGCAAATAGTGAATATTTGACTTTGCCAATTTGGATGACTTTTATTTCTTTTTGTTGTCAGATGGCTGAAACTAGGACTTCCAGTACTACATCACATAACAGCAGTGAGAATGCACATCTCTATCTTGTTCCTGACTATACAGGAAAGCTCTCAATTTCTCCCCATTGAGAATGATATTAGTGGTGGGGGTTTTTTGGTAAATAGTCTTTATTACATTACATATGTTTCCTCTATCCCTACTTTGTTGAGGGCTTTTATCAAGAATGGATGCTATACTTTGTCAAATGCTTTTTCTGCATCTATTGAGAGGATCATATAGTTCTTATCCTTTCTTTTCTTAATGTGATCTATCATGTTGATTGATTTGCAAATATTGAACCACCCTTAAAACACAGGAATAAATCCCACTTGATTGTAGTGAATGATTCTTTTAATGTACTTTGGATTTGATTTGCTAGTATTTTCTTGAGAATTTTGATATACATGTTCATCAGGGATATTGGCCTGTAGTTCTCTTTTCTAATGGGGTCTTTAAGTGGTTTTGGAATCAGGATAATGCTGATCTCATAGAATCAGTTTGGAAATTCTCCTTCCCTTCCTATTTTTTGGAATAGTTTGGGAAGAATAGGCATTAAGTCTTCTTTCAATATTTGGTAGAATGGTAGAATTCCCCTGTGAAGTCATCTGGCCCTGGATTTTTGTTTGTTGGAAGATTTTTGATTACTGATTCAATTTCCTTGTTGGTTATCAGTCTATTCAATTTTTCTATTCCTCCCTGTTTCAATTTTGGTAGTTTGTATGTTTCTAGGAACTGATCTATTTCTTCCAAATTGTCCAATTTGTTGACATATAATTTTTCATAATATTCTCTTATAATTGTATTTCTGTGGTGTTGGTTATTTCTCCTCTCTCATTCGTGCTTTGATTTATTTGGGTATTTTCTCTTTTCTTCTGGATAAGTCTGTGAGGGATTTATTAATTTTATTAATTTTTTCAAAGAAACAGCTCCCAGTTTCATTGATCTGTTCTAGTGGGGGTTTTTCGTTTGTTTCTGCCCTAATCTTTATTATTTCCCTTCTTCTGCTGGCCTTAGGCTTCATTTGTTGTTCTTTTTCTAGCTTCTTTAAGTTTAGGTTGCTTATTTGAGCTCTTTCTTGCTTCTTGAAGTCGCCCTGTTATTGCTATATACTTCCTTCTTAGGACCGCTTTTGTTGCATCCCACAGGATTTGGACCATTGTGTTTTCATTTTCATTTGCTTCCATGTATTTTTTTTTATTTCTTCTTTAATTTCTTGGTTGACCCATTCATTCTTTAGTAGGATGTTCTTTAACCTCCATCTGTTTGTGGTCTTTCCAGATTTTTTTCTTGTGGAACACTTCAAGTTTCATAGCATTGTGGTTAGAAAATACGCATGATATGATCTCAATCTTTTTGTACTTGATGAGGCCTGATACGTGACCTAGTATGTGATCTATTCTGGAGAATGTACCGTGTGCACTTAAAAAGAATGTGTATTCTGCTGCTTTAGAATGATATGTTCTGAGTGAATATAACTATTTAGATCATCTGATCTAGTGTGTAATTCAAAGCCATTATTTCCCTGTTGATTTTCTATTTAGATGATCTGTCCATTGATGCAAGTGGTGTGTTAAGTCTTCTACTATTATTATTACATTATTATGAACTCCTTTATGTTTGTTATTGTTTTATATATTTGAGTGCTCCCAAGTTGGGAGCATAAATACCCACAATTGTTAGATCTTCTTGTTGGACAGACCACTTATTATGATGTAATGCCCTTCTTTATCTCTTGTTACAGTCTTTGGTTTAAAATATGGTTTGTCTGGAGGTGCCTGGGTGGTGCAGTTGGTTGAGCATCTGACTCTTGGTTTCAGTTCAGGTCGTGATCTCAGGGTCTTGGGATAAAGCCCCACATCAGGCTCTGAGCTCAGCTGGAGTCTGCTTGGGATCCTCTCTCCCTCTCCCTCAGTTCCTCCCACTCATGCCTAAAATAAATAATCTTTTTTTAAAAAATTTTTAATTAAATAAATAAAATCTAGTTTGTCCAATATAAGTATGGATCTTCCGGCCTTCTTTTGATGTGCTCTTCCATGGTAAATGTTTTTTCATCCCCTCACTTCCAATCTGCAGGTGTCTTTAGGTTTAAAATGAGTCTCTTGGGGCACCTGGCTGACTCAATTGGTAGTGTGTGCAACTCTTGATATCAGAACTGTAAATTTGAGCCTATGTGGGGTGTAGGTATTACTTAAAAATAAAATCTTTTAAAAATAAAAAATATAAAATGAGTCTATTATAGGCAAAATATAGATAGGTCATTTTTTAATCCATTCTGATACCCTATGTCTTTTGATTGGAGCATTTAGTCCATTTACAGAGTAATTATTAATAGATATGAATTTAGCGCCACTTTATTACTTGTTTTGTCACTGTTTCTGGAGATCTTCTCTGTTCTTTTCTAGTCTTTGTGCATCTGGTTTTTCTTTCCCACTCAAAGAGTCCTCTTTAATATTTCTCGCAGGGCTGGTTTAGTGGTCACAAGCTCCTTTTAGTTTTTGTTTGTCTGGGAAGCTCTTTATCCTTCCTTCTATTCTGAATGACAGCCTTGCTGCATGGAGTATTCTTGGCTGCAAGATTTTTCCCACTCAGGATGTTGAGTATATCATGCCACTCTCTTCTAGCTTGCCAAATTTCTGTGGAAAGATCTGCTCCTAACTTTATTAGTCTTCCCTTGTAAGTTAGGGACTTCTTTTGTCTTGATGCTTTTGGATTTTTTCTTTATTTCTGTATTTTGCAAATTTAACTACACTATGTCTTGGTGTTGGCCTGCTTTTGTTGATTTTGATGGGAGTTCTTGGTGCCTCCTGGATTTGGATGTCTTCTTCCTTCCCCAGATTAGAGAAGTTTTCAGCTATAATTTCCTCAAACAAACCTTCTGCCCCCTTTTCTAGCTCTTCTTTTTGGGGGGGACTCCTATTATATGCATGCTATTACACTTTCTGGAGTCACCAAATTCCCTAAGCCTAGTTTTATGATCCAAGATTTTTCTTTCCCTTTTTTGTTCAGCTTCATTATTTTCCATCTTCTGAGGGAATTCTTTTGTTTTTTTTGTTTTTTTGTTTTTTTGACATAAAATGTATTGTTTCAGGGGCACGGATCTGTGATTCATCAGTCTTACACAATTCACAGCACTCACCATAGCACATACCCTCCCCAATGTCCATCACCCGCCCGCCCACCCCTCCCTAAAAATATGAAACACTTCATGAATTTGTATGTCATCCTTGTGCAGGGGCCTTGCTAGTCTTCTCTGTATCATTCCAATTTTAGTATATGTGCTGCCGAAGCAAGCACAGGATTCTATCTTCTATATCACTTATTCCTTCTTCTGCTTCTTCCATCCTTGAGGTAATTACACCCAGTTAGTTTCAAATCTTGGTTATCACATTTTTTATCTGGCCTGATTTGTTTTTAGCTCTTTTACCTCTGCAGTAAGGGTCTCCCTGATGTCTTCTATGCTTTTCTCAAGCTTACTATCCTTATGATTGTTGCTTTAAATTCAGGATTAGGCATGTTACTTATATCTGTTTTGATTAGATTCCTGGCCATGACCTTATTGTGTTCTTTCTTTTGGGATGAAATCCTCCATTTTGGCATTTTGTCTAGGTCACTGTCTTTTTCTGTGTGTTAGTAAAACCTGTTATGTTTCCTGCTCCTGAGAGTAATGACCTTATGAAGAAAGGTCATATAATGTCCAGGGCCTGGTACTTCAGGAAGTAGCTCTAGTGTGTACTGCATGCACTCTGCTGCTTTTTTTCATTGCTCTATCCTTCAGGTCAGTGGTCTGCAGAGTTTCTCCTTGCCTGCAGTGGGGAGTGTTTGGACCTTGGCCAGGGTATGGAGTGTTTTAACTAGCTGTGCTCTGGTCTGCTTGTTAAGAAAACTGATACTATTCCTACTAGAACTGAAGCTTTTAAAAATTTGTTGTAGATAATCCACTAAATGGGTAATTGTAATTCAAATTAAAGGATTGCCACTATTTTTAATCTGAGATCTTCCTGATGAACATAGTAGACCTGTTTCCTACGATTTTGAAGCTGTAATGCAGAAATAAAGTGATTCAGTATAACCAAATCCACCACTACATTCAGGCTATAATCAAATAAAGAGCTAATTCTTGAATGGCAGAAGATTTTACTCTCAAGAGTCAACATTCTTTTCTCTAAAAGGAAAACAGACAACTCCCGTGCTAACCCTTTTGTATGTTCTGCTTTGGATCAAGGATATTCCAAAGATATATTTCACTACCGTGTGTGTGTGTGTGTGTGTGTGTGTGTACACACACATATATGTATATATATATACATATACATATACTTCCCAGAAAGTAAGTAGAACTAAATAGTAAAAATGGATTGAAGTAGAGAAAAGATAACAAATACATTCAGGAATCCCAACATATAAGTAATATAAGTTTCAAAAAAGAGAAGGTAAAGAAAACAGAAGAGAAGAAATCAGCAAAGTAATAAATACAAATATTTCCTAGAAATGAATTACTTGAGTCTTTAAAATTGAAGGAGCTACCTTGCTCGGCAGGGAGCCTGCTTCTCCCTCTGCCTCTGCCTGCCACTCTGTCTGCCCATGCTCGCTCGCACTCTCTCTCTGACAAATAAATAAATTTAAAAAAAAAATTGAAGGAGCTATATGAATGCCCAAAATGAATGAAAAAAAAATCCATGCTAGGCCCATCACTATGAAATTTCCGAACACTGGGAACATAGAGAAAATTCTAGTGTCCATAGACTATGAAAATATATACACATTATTACTTTATCAAGCATTATAATGTAAGATCTGTAAACCATTTCTATATACTTCCCTATGTTTCCATACTTGTGACCACTCTGTACGAGTTTCCAGTGGAAGACATAGACCATATAAAAAAGATCAGGAATCAAACAACTTTAGATTTCTTGACACTAGAACTTAATTTATACCCAAGTAAACTAAGAAAAAGAGAAAAGATCAAATAAAGACATCTTCAGAATGCAAATTTCAAAATTTTTTATCTGATGTAGAATTTCTCAAGAACCTGCCCTACAAAGGGAGTAAATCAAACAGGGAGGAAGGGATAAGACCAGCCATAAGAGATCCAAAATAGTAGAGAAGCTGAGAGCATCCCAAGGAAGATGGGGATGGGAAGTCCTAGGGATGACAGTGGCAGGGAGCCTAAAAAACAATTAGTCCAGGATGGAGAAGGTGGGGAGAAGAGTCCAGGATGGATGTCTCTTACAAGAAACTTAAAACAATAGAATTGCTGAGGTATAGGAACATAATGAGGGATTCTTCAGTCCTATTAGAGAGTTTAAGAGTAATTCAGTGTTTGGTGCAATAAACAACAAAGAATATAATAAACTGTTCCATGAAGAAAAATAAAGAAAACTTACCAAGAAAAATAAGTTATAGAAAAAAAATACCCCCAAAATAGAACCCCTTAGATAGGATGGGGGGAGGGTCAGAATTAAGTGTGTGCTGTGTGGGAGAAGGGTACAGTAGAGATAATAAGTAAGCAGTTGTTGGAGGGGAGGTAAAACAGATAATATCTAACAGTGGGAACTAAAAACATGGCGGGATATGCATGTTATTCAGAAACAGGAAATTAATCATCAGAAGAAACAGCAATAAGAATTAAAAGCAGTTGCCTCAAGGGAGTGGAAATCGGTAGTAGAGAGCAAGGGGCATGAAACTATTGACCTTGCCATGTTCTTTTACTTTTTAGACTATGTACAAGCTAATTTGATAAAGTCAAAATTTTAATTAGAAATTATTACCACTCAACAAATATAAAATTAAATGACTCCGTCACTTGTTGCTGGGTTCAAGTTCGAACTGGGTCCACTGAAATAGGGGGACACTCCCTGCTGTCACCAATGTCACATACAACCCAGGAAGTTGTCAGGTCCTAGGCATCTGGCAAAGCCCCACCAAGTGTAAGGAGTTAGGTAGGAGTATAACAAAGGTTAAAGGGAGCCCCAACTCTTTGAATTCCAAAGGAGAAGCACCAGGACTTGGCCGGTGGAGGATTTAGCAAGAAAAGTGAAGGGAGAGGAAGGAAACCTGTAGCTAAGGTGCCTTCTTTCCTGCTAGATTCCCATTCTATTATTTTTCTAAAGGAGGTCAACTAAAAACTTCACCACAGGCTGCTTTAACAAATAACCATCTTTGGTCTTTTATACAGAATGTACACACTAATACTGCTAATAAATCATAATACTTTTGTTATTTTTATACTTTTAGTTGATATATTTAGAAAAATAAATTCCTAAATATTGAGTGTAATGAAATAAATAGAGATTCAGTCCTTTCAGTATATCTTTGATAGTCCTGTTTTAAATTTAATTTTAAACTAGATTTAAAACTAGATGAGCTCCTTCCCTCATCACTGCCCACCAATGAACCACAGTTACCACAGCTAATGAACACCTGATATACAAAAACTCTAAAATAAAAAGTTTATTGAAAAGCTTTAGTTTCATACTATAACTATTAGATGCAAAAAAAAAAGATTTATAATTAAGAAAATTTAACTATAGAAATAAAGAACAGATATATATCCTATCTAAAATTATATATCGAATATATACATTTATTAAAATAGCCCTTTTTAAAAAGATTTTATTTATTTGTTTGAGAGAGAGAGACAGCAAGAAAGGGAACACAAGCACAGGGGGTGGGAGAGGGAGAAGCAGGCCTCCAGCTGAGAAGGGAGCGCAATGTGGGGCTTGATCTCAGGACTCTGGGATCATGGCCTGAGCCAAAGGCAGACGTTTAATGACTGAGCCACCAAGCACCCCAAAATAGCCTGTTATTGTTATCAAATTCTTAACTGAGCTCTTTAAAATACATATGTAAAATATATGTAAGTATATATATATATATATATTCCATCTAAAATATATGTATACATATATATTCCATCTAAAATAAGTTCATGCAGAAAAGTTCACTGTTATGAAACTGTCGACCAAAATTATAAATCCAAACTAGACACATAGCTTTTTTCTCTTGACCTAGATCCACCCGGGAAAAAAACAAGCTTAAGAACCTTAACCACAGGTAAAGTTCAGGCAGCATTTTCTCTATAAATCATCATTACCAGTTGCTAAATTAGTTCTATCCAACAGGTAAAACAATGTCATACCCCAAAACTCCCTGCTCTCAGAGTTGTAAAATAAAGGTATCACTTACCTTAAAGACCTAAAATCTACCAAGTTTCTTTTGGAACACATTATCCAAAACTTAGAGCTCCTTTGAAAAATTAATATTTGACAGTTTATGACTCTAAAATATTTTAAAAATTTTTTAAAGAGGATTCTGAAGGAAAGTCAGAAGCACAAATAGAAAATAAAATAACTGAACTAATCACCCCTCATGTCATACCATTTCTTCTAACACCATACATCACTGAAACGGAAGTGGCAGTGAATACAGAGAAAAGGAAGATGTGATGGGGAAGAGAAGTCACAGGAACTGAGTTGCAAAATGAGAAGTGGGTTTTAACTACTATTTAATTTTTATTGTTTATTATTATTAACTTTATTATTATAGTAGTTATATAGGGATAAAGAACAGATAGGAAATGTTGTATTAAAGTATTTAGGATTGTTAGCTGGTGCTTAGTTGAAATATGTAACTAGTACTTAGAATTATTAGTTGACATTTACTTATTGGAATATAAAATTTGCATACAATTTTTCAAGTACCAAAACACAAATAATAGCAAAACAAATAAGGGAAAAATCTGCTTTGGGGTCCAGTGAGAAAAGTACATAGGTTGGATGGAATAGACAGGTGATGGGTATTAAGGAGGGCACTTGTTTATGATGAGCACTGGGTGTTATATGTAAATGACAGATCACTGAACTCCACTCCTGAACCAATACTGAACTATATTTCAATGAACTAGAATTTAAATTAAAAAAAAAAAAAAAGAAAGGAAAGTTACATAAGTCAAAATCTTGGAGTTTGGGTTCCTAGCTGGCTCAGTCAGTGAAGCACGCAACTCTTGACTTGGGGTCATGAGTTCGAGCCCCACGTTGTGTGTAGGGTTTATTTAGGAAAAAAAAAAAAAATCCTTAGCTTACTTGTTAGCAGGTCCTTTAAAATTCCTCTAGTCCGTGCTCGCTTCGGGAGCACATATACTAAAATTCCTCTAGTCCAACTTTTGCAGGACTCTCTTCTTCAATATCCATAACAAAGAATCACCCACCTTCTGTTCTGAACTTCCCAAGGCAGGGAGCTCACTAGGTCCCCAAAAAAGCCTATTATTTCATTATTGAAAGAATTGTTGGAAGTACAGTCTGGCTTCTAACAGTTTCACTTGTAGGAACTAATCATTACTTCAAAGCAACAGTAAAGAAGCCTGCACTATATTCTTGGGGCACCTGGGTGGCTCAGTGGGTTAAGCCTCTGCCTTTGGCTCAGGTCATGATCTCAGGATCCTGGGATCCAAGTCCCACATTTGGCTTTCTGCTCAGCAGGGAGCCTGCTTTCCCCTCTCTCTCTGCCTGCCTCTCTGCCTACTTGTGATCTCTCTCTCTCTCTCTCTCTCTCTCTGTCAAATAAATAAACAAAATCTTAAAAAAAAAAAAAAAAGCCTGCACTATCTTCTACATAAAGGCCCCTAAACATAACATATTTATATATAAATGGACAGATTCAAACAGTGGTTCATAGGAAATTAAGAGGATAAGTCTTAAGAATAACATTCACAGAATGTCATCTAAGTCATCCCAGAGGAAGCAAAAAAATTCAGTTCAGAATTACTGGTTTAGGGGTACCTGGGTGTTTCCATTGGTTAAGCATCTGAGTTTGCCTCAGATCATGATCTCGGCGTCCTGGGACCAGGCCCAGCATTAGGCTCCCTGATCAGTAAGGAATCTGGTGATCCCTCTCCCTTTATCTCTCTCCCCCTGCTTGTGCCTATGCTCTCTCTAATAATAAATAAATATAATAATTTACAAATAAAATTAATTAGTTAATAATGATAATAAATAAATAATAATAAACAAAATAAATAAATAATATAATAAATAATAATAGAGCTCTCTCACTCTAATAAATAAAATCTTAGAAAAAAATAAAGAAATACTGGTTTAAAATATTATAATCATTACTACTAAAAGTAATCTCAGAGATTTTAAATTTTTCAATATCAGTCTCTTTTTATAATTTAAATCCAATTAATTAACATATAATGTGTTACTGGTTTCAGAGGTAGAGGTCAGTGATTCATCAGTCTTACATAATACCCAGTGCTCATTACATCACATGCCCTCCTTAATGTCCATCACCCAGTTACCCTATCCCCCGACCCCCTTCCCTCCATAACCTTGTTTGTTTCCTACGATTAAGAGACTTTTATGGTTTGCCTCCCTCTCTGATTTAGCCTTGTTTTATTTTTCCCTCTCTTCCCCTATGATCCTGTTTTGTTTCTCAAATTCCACATATGAATGAGATCATATGATAACTATCTTTCTCTGACTGACTTATTTTGCTTAGCAAAATATCCTCTAGCTCCATCCACATCATTGCAAATGGCAAGATTTGACTTTTCTGATGGATGAATAGTATTTCACTTTATATATATACTCTACATCTTCTTTATCCATTCATCTGTCAATGGACATCTAGGTTCTTTCTACAGTTTGGCTATTGTGGACATTGCTGCTGTAAACATTGGGGTGCACGTGCCCCTTTGGATCACTACATGTGTATCTTTGGGATAAATACCCAGTAATGCTATTGCTGGGTCATAGGATAGTTCTATTTTCAACTTTTTGAGAAACCTCCATACTGTTTTCCAGAGTGGCTGCACCAGCTTGCATTCCCCCCAACAGTGTAGGAGGGTTCCCCTTTCTCTGCATCCTCACCAACATCTGTCATTTCCTGACTTGTTAATTTTAGCCATTCTGACTGGTGGGAGGAGGTATCTCATTGTGGTTTTGATTTGTATTTCCCTGATGCTGAGTGATGTTGAGCATTTTTTCATGTGTTTGTTGGCCATTTGGATATCTTCTTTGTAGTAATGTCTGTTCATGTCTTCTGCCCATTTCTTGATTGGATTACTTATTCTTTGGGTGTTTGAGAAGTTCTTTATAAATTTTGGATACTAGCCCTTCATCTGATAAGACATTTGCACATTTTTTTTCCCACTCTGTCCTTTGTCTTGGTTTTGTCAACTGTTTGCTTTGCTCTGCAAAAGCTTTTTACCTTGAGGAAGTCCATATGGTTCATTTTTGCCTTTGTTTCCTTCATCTTTGGAGATGTATCTAGCCAGAAGTTGCTGTGGCCAAGGTCACAGAGGTGGCTGCCTCTGTGCTCCTCTAGGATTTTGATGGATTCCTGTCTCACATTTAGTTCTTTCATCCATTTTGAGTCTGTTTTTCAATATCATTCTTTCAAGTCAGTCTTTCAAGTGCCATATTTATGATTTTGCCACACCCATAATAATCACTACTACTTAATAATACTTTATTTCTTAAGTTAAATGAAGTATTTTAAGAGAAATCTCAATATTATTATTATAAGTAGAAAACCATTATCTATTTGTCATAGACAAACTAACATTAAAAATAAATACATAACTCTAATGTGCCAACCTATTATCACGTCATGTACCAATGGTGGTATGCATTCCAGCCTACAGGAAGAAATGGTTTAGAATATCTCCTATGAACTTTTTTGGAAACATATTAAAGAATTATAAACTTCTTAAAGCATCCCACAGAACATTCCAGATGAAAGGCTTTTGAATTAAAAAACGTTAAAATCAGGAGGAGTCAAAAAGACCCTGTCTACCACTTACTAGTTGTGTGTCCCCATTAAGCCTCAATTTTCACATCTGTAAAATAGGGATTAAAGGAGCACCTACCTCATGGTGTGTTCTATAAATTGAATGAAATCATGCAATGCTAGAAAGCAGGTGAGCTAAGAGTGCTATTAACCCCTACTACTATTATTTCTGTAGTATGAGAAAATCTCAAACATTAGCCCATTTCCATATATAGACCTTTTTTAGGTGGCCTAGAAATCAAGATCTTTAAGATACTGTATTATATCAATAAATGTAAAATACATTAACACATTTACTCTCCAGTGTAAAAACTGCACTTCAGAGACTACTCAGAATAGCCATTATACTTCAAAACCCAAAAAAAGCATTTCCATGTTTACCTATACAGAGAAGTCTAGGTATGTTTTATGAAATCATTTATCCGCAATCTAGCACAGACACTAATGAGAGCTATATCTAAAATACTACACAGTCATACTCATGTAAGTTTCATAAATTCTTTATAAAGAATTCTACAATAAAACACTTACAAACTCAGTTTTGCAAAGCTCTCTTGCGCATTATGCTTTTCTCGCTCATATGCACTTTCAACTTCTTTGAATTCATTCTTGATCATTTCCAAATCTGCAACAGCTTCTGCTTGGCTGGCCTTTTCCACCTGCAAAGCGCCTTCAAGGTCTCGAATCCGTAACTACCAGATGACAGAGAAGTAGTTAAAACGAGCAAGGAAATGCTAGCTTCAAAGGCTAGTCAGACTGAATAGAGCTCTTTATCAGCAGCAGTTTATCATTCATCCAAACACTTCTTCCTTTCTGCTTTGGTTTAAAAAGGAAAATAAACAAAAGACAGTGTATTCCCTTTCTCAAGGTGTTTAATGGAAGGGAGGAAGAGGGGAAGAATAGTTAACTGTGCTACGGAAATGCCTGATCAAAGTGCTGAATTTTGACCTACTATTCCATTTGGAGACTTCTTTTATAAAACATAATGAAATTAGTGGTTTGGGGAAACAAAAGGGAAATAGTCGTCCCCTCTTATGAGAAACATCATTACAGTCACATGTTTAGAAGCCCATGAAAGTTAACATCTTTTTTATTCCTAGAGATTTTTCACTATAGAAAAGTAAAACTTGGATTACTTATTTTTATTACTTGTATTACCAAATAATACTCTTTGACTAAAATATTAATGAGTGTAGTTATATGATATCTAGGATTTGCTTCAAAATGCTATGGGGCTGGGGATAGATTGGGGGGCGGTGAGGGGTTAGGGGAGTTCATTGTACCATTCTACTTTTGCATATACTTGAAACTTTACATAATAAAACACTTTGATAGATTCTACATAAACATGGACAGAAGAACAGATAAACAAATACATTCCCATTAAAGAATAACATGTAGCTATTAAAAAAGCTGTAAAACAACTTTTGAAAAGGAAGTTCTCCATGTGGCTCTCCATGCGGTGTTAACACAGACTGAAAAAGCAAAGTCCACATCAGTGTATATAGTATGCTATATTTTGGTAAACAAGTGGGAAAAATTAAGTAGCAGGCAACAGGGTAGAGCAAAAGGAGCAATAGGAGTGAAAACAAGAGTTCTCGATCATTTAATATTGTTTGGATTTTTGAACTATGTGGATTTTACCTTTTTCAGAAAATTAAATTTAAAAAATAAAAAATAGACTGCTAAGGCCAGAAAAAGTGGGGAGTGGTAGAAAATGCTTTACACTAAATAGCATATGGGCTTTAGAACCATAAAGCTCACATTTAACTTCCAGCTCTACAAACTTTTGTGACGTGTAGTATATTACTAAAACTCCAAAGGCCAGAGGTTCCTCATCTGTAAACAATAAATAATGGTAGTAATAATAATAATAAACAGACTATCTACAGGGTTATTACAAAGATCTAAAGAGATAATATTCATCTAATATATATTTAATATTACATATGTATATATGTTTATTTAATAAATTTTGAATAAATATTTATTCAGCACTTAATATGTGCCAGGCAGTGAGCTCATGCTCAAGACATACAATAATCATGAAAACAGACAGTCTTAGTTTTGAGGAGCTCCTAGTCTTTAGGAGAGGAGAGATCATGACAGAATGTGGTGTTTCCTATCACAGAAACGTGCACAAAGGGCCATGAAGTCAGAGAAAAGCTATGAACAAGCCAATCGAGGTAAGAAAGATGAAGTCACCAAGAAAAGAAGCCTAGAACAACAGGAAAGTGTTTTGTAAATCAATCCATACAAATAATAAGCACCAGATTTATTATTTGTAATTCTTTAAAAATATTTTGGAATAATCAAAACATTCTTACACTAAAGTAAGGACACAGAATAGAGCTGGAGATACAGCTTGGTAAATTTTCAAATTTGGCCTTTTAAGTTTTATCTTTCTTTGCTGTTTTATCTGAATCCAATGTTGACAAGTGAAATAATAGATCTAGAAAACATTTTCTTCTGTCTGCATTGTTATCTTCTCTCAGAAAATAAGCATACTCAATCCCAAATGATAAACCAAGCCAACTGAAAGAGAAGTTGGCTTCAAATTAATAATTCTGAGTCAACTCTTTGATTCTATTTTCTCATTTCTATGAGAATAAATTTAACAACATACTTCAAACATACATTTAACTACAGTTTATGCTAAGATGGTGATTAATTACAACTATTTAGTGGTCTCATTTGCTTTTAAACTAATCTGAAACTGAATCGTACTAGATGTACCTCACTGAAAATACTTGTCAATATTTACATATATATATATGGGTCAAATATAAACTTTGGCTTTTTTCTGCATCATAATGTAGAGTTAAATATCAAATATAAATTTTAAACGTATGAATAAAAATATACATGTAATAATCTTTATTTTTGTAGCTATTAACTATATATCCCCAGGTATAAATTATAACTACAATGAAAAACTTAATTTTCAATTATACTTCCTTCATAAATTTAAAACTTTAGCCTTATTGTTTATTGATGCCATTGTGGGTGATTCAATCATTTAAAAAAAAAAAAAGCTTGGGGCACCTGGGTCATTCAGTCAGTTAAGTGTTTAACTCTTGATCTCAGCTCTGCTCTTGATATCAGGGCCATGAGCTCAAGCCCCTCATTGGGATCCACGCTTAAGTTGCACAAGTTCGCTCAAAATACAAATGCACTCAAATACATGGACCTAAGAATTTTACAGGTAAGAGGGACATTTCATTAAAGATAAAAGTTTTTAGGGGCACCTGGGTGGCTCAGTGGGTTAAAGCCTCTGCCTTCAGCTCAGGTCATGATACCAGGGTTCTGGGATTGAGCCCAGCATCAGGCTCTCTGCTTGGCAGGGAGCCTGCTTCCTCCTCTCTCTGCCTGCCTCTCTGCCTACTTGTGATCTCTGTCTGTCAAATAAATAAATAAAATCTTAAAAAAAAAAAAAAAGATGAAAGTTTTTAAAAATTTTATTATATAATTCTTATAAGCTTAATTGCATCCTATATTAAGATCCATTTAAACAATAAGGTACAATTTTGCAAGTTTATTAAAACTTAATGTAAGGGAAAAGTGTAAGTATTAAAAATTTTCAAATTAAATTAAGGAACTGAGGGGCACCTGGTTCAGTCAGGAGGGCTTGCGACCCTTGATCTCAGGGTTCTGAGTTCAAGGCCCACGCTGGGTGTGGAGCCTACTTTAAAAAAAAATTAAACTGGGGCGCCTGGGTGGCACAGTGGGTTAAAGCCTCTGCCTTCAGCTCAGGTCATGATCCCAGAGTCCTGGGATCGAGCCCCGCATCGGGCTCTCTGCTCAGCAGGGAGCCTGCTTCCTCCTCTCTCTCTGCCTGCTTCTCTGTGATCTCTGTCTGTTGAATAAATAAATAAATAAATAAAATCTTTAAAAAAAAAAATTAAACTAAGGAAGTTAGATTTCTGGAACTTCATATAAAACTTTATACACAACATAGGCCATGGGCCAGACATGGTCCATGGGCAGTAGTTTGCCAAGCCCCAGTTGGAATGCCTTCACTTCCCTTAGAAATTACTTCTCATTCTCTAAGACCTGGAGGACACTTTGCTTAGGATTCCATCAATTAATTCCCTCTCAGATTTAATCATCTTTATTATGCTTTCACAGTATTTTATATTTTAGTATTTTATGTTTCTACCCATACATTTATCTATATATCTATACAGATGCAGATAAATATACAGTATTTCAGATAATGGAAGTAAGTTCCAAGAGTCGTTTCTTTGCCGTTATACCTTCAGTTCTTAATACAAGTGACAAGCAGTGTGCACAGGATATACACTCTATAAATGAAGGTGCATATTTTTTAAAATGTTTTCAAAAAGAAATTCATCCCATGGCTCTTGTTGAAAAGAACACTCTGATCAGCAAATCATTCTGTAACAGGCCAGATGGTAAATACTTTGGACTTTGCAGGCCATAATGTCTCTGTCATAACCATCCCCCTTTGCCACTGCAGCCCAAAAGCCCCAGAGACAAGACAAAACCCCCCTTGAACAGGCAGTGGGTGAGATATGGCCTGTGGGCTAGAGTGTGCCAATCCCTCCTCTAACAAAACCATGCTCAGCCATATCCTAATAGCAAACAGAATAATGAGTGTCTTAATAAAATGCTACCTGTCCTTTTTTTAAATTTTTATTTATTTATTTGAGAGAGAGAGAAAGAGTGCGTGGGGGGAGAGGCAAAAGGAGAGGGAGAGAATCCTATGTAGACTCTCCACTGAGCTCAGAACCCCTCGTGGGGCTCGATCCCATGACCTTGAGATCATGACCTGAGCCTAAACCCAGAGTCAGGGCCTTGACTGACTGAGCCCCACCAGGTGCCCCTATGCTACCCATTCGAAATGTAAACCTGAGTTGTCTGAACAGAATGCTCCCTTTCCCAACTTAATAAAATCCATACAAAAGAATTTTTGTTTACATTTTACCTGAATAATTTCAGAATTAAATTTTGATTCCAAATGTGCTGCTCTCTCTGCTTCAATATTTTCTTCTAGTTTCCTCACTCTTAGGGTAGTTGCCTAAAAACAAATTCAAAGTTTAAACTCACAAACATTGGTATTTAAAGTGGATATAGATCTTTGCAACCACAGGGATGGAGCTAGAGAGTATAATAATGCTAACAAAATAAGTCACTTAGAAAAAGACAAATACCATATGACTTCACTTGTATGTCGAAACAAATAAGCAAAGGAAAAAAGAGAGAGAGACAACCCAGAAAACAGACTTAACTATAGAGAACAAACTGAGGGTGACCAGAGGAGAGGTAGGCGCCAGGATGGGTGAAATAAGTGATGGGGATGAAGGAGGGCACTTAATCATGATGAGCACTGAGTCATGTACAGAACTGTTGAATTTTGTACCTGAAACTAACATAGCATTGTATGTAAACTATACTGGAATTAAAATTAAGGATTTTTTTTAAAAAACATGAATGTAGATCACACTTTAGGTTACCATAGCCTCATTTTTGAGGCTATAAAAAAATGAGGCTATAAATGTAAAAGGCACATTAAAAAATCATGTGAAAATCATGCTCGGGGAGAATGCTCCAGACCTTGCTTTTTTTTATTTGTTGATATATAATCTATATATAATAAACTGCACATATTTAAAAGTGTGTAATTTTATACACACACGCGCACACGCGAACGCACGCGCCTGGGTGGCTCAGTTGTTAAGCGCCTGCCTTCAGCTCAGGTCATGAGCCCAGGGTGGAGGGATAGAGCCCCTCATTGGGCTCCCTGCTCAGCAGGAAGCCTGCTTCTCCCCCACCCACTCCCCCCGGCTTGTATTCCCTCTCTCACTGTCTCTCTCTGTCAAATAAATAAATAAAATCTGAAAAAAAAGTGTATCTATAAAAAAGTATATCTATCTATGTAGATAGATAGATACATGCACACCCATGGAATCACTGCCATAATAAAGATAAGAAATACTTCCACGACCCCTAAAAGATTCCTTATATTTCTTGGTAACGTCTTCATCCAGCCCTCACCAACCCCCATCCTCACCCCCAAGTAACCACTGATCTGCTTTTTGTCACTACCGATCACTTTGTATTTTCCAGAATCTCATGTAAGTTGAGTCATACAGCATGTACTCTTTATTGCCTGGCTTCTTTCCCCCAGCATAACTATTCTGAGATTCACCATGTGGTTGCATTTATCAATAGTTTATTTCTTTTTACTGTTAAAGTGTTCACTGTGTTGATGAGACACCACACTGATTAATCTGTTCACCAATTCACATACATTTACCTTGTTTCCAATTTGTACTGTTACAAATGAAACTGCTATGAGCCTTCACATACAAGTGTTTATATAACACTTTGATTTCTTGGACCCAAAAAGTGAAGGGAAGAATGACAGGGTCACATGGTGGGTGTATGTTTAATGTTTTATGAAACTCCCAAACTTTTCCAAATTGCTTATAATTTTATATATCCTCTCCAACACTTGGCATGGTCAATTTTTGTTTTTTCATTTTGGGGCAAGAGGGTATTTAAGACATTCAAACAGACATGTAATGGCATTTCACTTCAGTTTCAATTTACATTTCCCTAATAACTAATGCCATTGAGCATCTTCTCAAATATTTATTTACCGTTTGTATATCTTCTTTGGTGAAGTATCTGTTCAGATCGTCTCTCTACTTTTTTTTGTTATTTTTATTTTTATTTTACATTTATTAATATGTAATGTATTATTTGCCCCAGAGGTACAGGTCTGTGACTCATCAGGCTAACAGATTTCACAGCACTTACCATAGCACATACCCTCCCCAATGTCTACAACCCAACCACCCTATCCCTATTCCCCCACCCCAGCAACCCTAAGTTTGTTTCTTGAGATTAAGAGTCTCTTATGGTTTGTCTCCCTCCTGATCCCATCTTGTTTCATTTTTTCCTTCCCTACCCCCCCACAACCCCCTGCCCTGACTCTCAAATTCCTCATATCAGAGAGCTCATATGATAACTGTCTGTCTCTGACTTATTTTGCTTAGCAAAATACCCTCTAGTTCCATCCACGTCATTGCAAATGGCAAGATTTCATTTCCTTTGATGGCTGCATAGTATTCCATTGTGTGTATATATATCCATCTTTATCCATTCATCTGTTGATGGACATCTAGGTTCTTTCTATAGTTTGGCTATTGTGGACATTGCTGCTATAAACATTCGGGTGCACGTGCCCCTTCGGATCACTACATCTGTATCTTTGGGGTAAATACCCAGTAGTGCGATTGCTGGGTCGTAGGGTAGCTCTATTTTCAACTTTTTGAGGAATCTCCATACTGTTTTCCAGTATGGCTGCACCAGCTTGCATTCCCACCAACAGTGTAGGAGGGTTCCCCTTTCTCCGCATCCTCGCCAACATCTGGCATTTCCTGACTTGTTAATTTTAGCCATTCTGACTGGTGTGAGGTGGTATCTCATTGAGGTTTTGATTTGTATTTTCCTGATGCCAAGTGATGTGGAGCACTTTTTCATGTGTCTGTTGGCCATCTGGATGTCTTCTTTGCAGAAATGTCTGTTCATGTCCTCTGCCCATTTCTTGATTGGATTATGTGTTCTTTGGGTGTTGAGTTTGCTAAGTTCTTTATAGATTTTGGATACTAGCCCTTTATCTGATATGTTGTTTGCAAATATCTTTTCCCATTCTGTCAGTTGTCTTTTTGTTCTCTCCACTTTTTAACTGGGTTGTTTTCTTTTTTTTTCCCAAGATTTTATTCATTTATTTGAGAGAGAAAGAGAGAGAGCACAAGCCCAGTAAAGAGGCAGAGAGAGAGAGAGAAGCAGACTCTCTGCCCAGCATGGGGCCTGACGAGGGGCTCTATCCCAAGACTCTGGGATCATGACTTGAGCCAGGCAGACCCTTAACTGACTGAGCCACCCACGTGCCCCTGTTTGTTTTCTTATTATTGAGTTGTAAGAGTTTATATAATCTGCATACAAGTCATTTACTGGATATGTGATTTGCAAATATTTACTCCAAGTCTACAGCTTGTCTCTTCATACCATTAAAAATGTCTTTCATGAAACAGAAGTTTTCATTATCCTTAAGTCCAATTTATCAATTTTCAGGCAAGAGTCAACTTCTGGCCAGGATTAGAAGTCAGGAGCTTTATTTCTGAAAGCCATTTCCGTTGAGAAAATGCAACCATGGGAAGCACTGGATTCCTAGTCTCAAAGAGGGAACAGTCATGGCCAAAAGCCTGGTGGGGGCTGGACAAGTAGGGTTACAGGGAGCCCCCCATTGCAGATGTCTCAGGATAACAATAGCAAAGAAAACCATGCCTAAAGTCCCATCTGTCAAATAATGATGGTTCAACAGTGATGGAGTAAGGCATTACTAATTTCATTTCCTTTTCAAGTAAAATCTGGACAAGAAGTAAGTTTCTATTAATTATATTTACTTTATCATTTAGCTTAAGCTGAAGTTTTTTTTTAATGCACAACTTGATTAATTGCTTTTTCCTCTTTCCTTCCCCAATTTTTTTTACAGAATCACAGAAAGAAGGAGCATAAGCAAAAACTGGATAATTCATAAATTAAGCAAGCCATTTGTGAATAAGTAAGAAATGACTACACCTTTCCTCGAGCAAAACAGATTCCCATAATATCTCATTATAGAGTAGAGCATAAACACAAACATCCCTTCTTCTCTAGAGGCCTTTGTAGATACCTCTTGCCACTAATGGCCTTCATAGTCAAGAAGCAATTTTGCTTCAGGATTCAATCACTCTTTGTTTTAAAATATGAAATTCACAAAATATTTTTTACACTGATTTATTTGCTTTACTTAGATTTTGCAACCCTGTCAATCATATTTGTTAATGAGTTAATTCATTCTTAATGAGTTATTACGAAAACTTTTTTTCTAGAAGGCAAACAAAACAGTAAGTCTAAATGTGATCTTTTGGGTCTAAAGATAATTTAAATCCAAAACTATAAATTCATATTTTAAGTTAGTAGAGTATAATATCTTTAAAGGTAAAATCTGACATTTATATCCTATACTACTAGAGTATTTTGAAATAAAAGGCATTCCACTTAAAGATGAAACTGGTAAATATTCATATATTATCAAATATTATAACTCAAGACTCAAGATTCAAAAAAACTTGTAATGAAAAATTTAAAACTAAGGAGTTATTATTACTTTTTTAGGTGTAATTATAATTGGTATTGAGGTATTTGGCTGTCTCGGTTGGTAGATTATACAACTCTTGATCTCAAGGTCATGAGTTCAGCCCCACATTGGGCATAAAACGTACTTTAAAAAAATTTTTTTTTTAATTGGTATTTTTTTAAAACTCTTACCTTTTTTTTTAAGCTTATTTTTTCCCATGAATTATCTATTTTTCTGTTTCATGTTTTCATTTTTTTTTTAGATTTTTAAATTTATTTGTCAGAGAGAGAGAGAACGAGCGAGCACAGGCAGACAGAGTGGCAGGCAGAGGCAGAGGGAGAAGCAGGCTCCCTGCCAAGCAAGGAGCCCAATGTGGGACTCGATCCCAGGACGCTGGGATCATGACCTGAGCCGAAGGCAGCCGCTTAACCAACTGAGCCACCCAGGCGTCCCCAAAACTCTTACCTTTTGAAATATATACTACAATGTCCATGGATGAAATTATATGATATCTGGATTTGCTTTAAAAAAATCAAGGTGGGCGTTACAAGAGGAAGTTGATATTCATGAAAGAATATTGGCCATTAGTTGATCATTGTTAAAGCTGAGTGATAGGCACATGCAGTTCATTTTGGTATTCTCTCTACTTTCATGCATGATTGAAATTTTCCATACTGAAAAAAATTTTTAAACCAAAACAAAAGCAAAGGAAGTATGGTGGGAAAGTATGGTGCTGGTATCATTATTTACCTAACAAAATTCTATTTTGATGACAAAAAATTAGAATGAATTAAGCAATCAATGCCTAAGCAGAAAAAGTCAGTGGGAAGCTGGGAGTTTAGATCAATCAATTCCTACCTATATTGTTAAATATTAAGATAATCAAAGCAAATATTCTCTTCATACTCACTTCTACTTTCTCAAAACATGTTTCATACCAAATATTAGTCCCATGGGATGTGATTAGCTATTATATGAAAAAGCCATTTCATCATCATAAGTGTGTGAAAAACACAGGATTAAAGCCAAACAATTTTACTAAAGCACTTCTCAGAAAGTTAACATGATCATCTTGAAAAGGAAGAACAAAGTTGGAAGACTCACATTTCTTGATTTCAATACTACTACAAAGTTACAATGATCAAAACACTGTGGAACTGGCAGAAGGACACACATATAGATCCATAGAAAAGAACTGAGAGTCCAGAAATAACCCCATGTATCAATGGTCAATAGATTTTTGACAAGAGAGCCAAGACCATTCAATGAGAAAGAATCATTCTTTCATTAAGCAGTGCTGAGACAATGGGATATACACAAGCAAAAGAATAAATTTGTAAACCTCCATCACAACATATATAAAAATGAATTCAAAAGGATCAATGGCCTAAATAGAAAAGCTAAAAACCATAAAACTCTTAGAAGAAAACAGAATTCATGATCTCGGATTTGGCAACAGATTCTGAAATATGACACCAAAAGCATGAGCAACAAAAGAAAAAAGAATAGATAAATTAGACTTCATCAAAATTTTAAATTTTGAGCATCAAAGAACTTCATCAAAAAGTGAAAGGCAACCTAGAGGACAGGAGAAGATAATCATATATCTGATAAGAGTCTAGTATGCAGAATATACAAACTCTTACAATAAAAAGATAAATAATTCAATTTTTTAAAAAAATGAGTAGAGGCACCTGGTGGCTCAGTCAGTTAAGTGTCTGCTTCCCCCCATCCCTCCTCTCACTCACTCTCTCTCTCTCAGATAAATAAATAAAATCTTTAGAAAAAATAAAACAAATAAAAAATCAATGAGTAAAGGGCTTGAATAGACATTTCTCCAAAGAAGATACAAAAATAGCCAATAAGTATATGAAATGATGGATAACATTATTAGCTATCAGGGAAATGCACACCCAAACCACAAAGAGATATATCTTCACACACACTAGGCTAGCTATAATTTTAAAAAATGGAAAGTAATAAGTATTGATGAGGATGTAGAGAAATTGGAAACCTCCTACATTACTGGTGGGAATGTAAATTGGTGCCACCACTATGGAAAACAGTTTGTCAGTTTCTTAAAAAATTAAACAATTACCATATGACCATGCATTTCCACTCCTGGGTATATATTCCAGCAAAATAATAACATGTTCAAACAAAGACTTATACACAAATGTTCATATGAGCATTTTTCATAACAGCCAAAAGGTAGAAACAACCTAAATGTCCATCAACTGAACAAAATATGGTATATTTCTACAGTGGAATGTATTCAGCGAAAAAAAAAAAGTACCAATAAATGCTATGATATAGATGAGCCTTGAAGATATATGTTAAGTGAAAGAAACTAGACACAAAAGACCAAGTATTATTATACGACTTCATTTATATGAAATGTCCAAAACAGGCAAATCCATAGGGATAGAAAGTGTTTTAAGTGGTTGCCAGCAGCCAGGGTGGGAGGGAGGAATGAGCAGTGACTGCTAACGGACACGGAGTTTCTTATTGGGGTGATGAGAATATTCTGGAATTAGATAGTGGTAATAGTTGCATAACTTTGTGAATATACTAAAAACTACTGAATTGTATACTTTAGTAGGATGAATGTTATGATGTGTGAAATATATTTCAATAAAAGATAAAAGAATCCTGAGTGTAAGAAGGAAAATGTCAAAGTAGTGACAGCCACCTAAGTCAAGCTTCTTGATAATTCCCTCTAAATGCTGACTTCAAGTTCTTAGAATAAGGGATCCCTATTGATTTTAGGTCTAAAACATGGTACCTATTTTAGCAGAAAAATTATTATGTTTAGCCAGCTTAAAATGAGCTTTACTCTAGGTAAGCCCAATACTACTTTAAAACAAACTTTTTTAATGTAAACCCTACAAAATGAAGTCCCTGATCTCAAAAAATTAAAAATGACTTCTCAGTATGCTCGTCTTAGACTCTGTAAGTCAAAAGAAGTCTAACCGGTGACAAGAAAATAGCCTATAAGCATGGAGAATAAAAAATCAGAACAAGCAAAAAGTTAAGAAAGACAAATAGAGGGAAGAAACTAGTCTAACAATGTTCATTTTCTTTTCAGATTCCAAAAAGCATATGCATAAAGGTTCTTATCAAAATAATAGTCTTACATTTTATTAAAATACAGAATATTGTCATTCCATGATAAAAGATTCAACAATTCAAGTCTTCTTTTCATCTCTTATGTGTATGTTATGTCATATTATTTATCTGATTTTCACTTCAAAAGTCAAGAAGAGGTTTGCTATTCTTTTCCTAGGCCAAAACTAAATGGGATAAAATAATAAACCAGAAATCACATCTTTATTTTCATACCTTCCTGCTTTGCATGGATGTAATGTCCAGAAGAAAACAACTTTATAAACTATTATTACTAAAACTATTGATTAATCAGCAAGGGCAACAATAACAACAACAAAATCTTCGAATCTTTAAACAAACTCCTTCCAAGAATGGGCTTTGTTGACAGACATAATTAAATTAAAGCCATCCTAATAAATATTTTTTTAATCTTCTAGCCTGGTGAATTAATTCTTATATACAGCAGAGGGTGCTAGAGGAACATCAAAGTGCTGTTCACAAAAAAAAAAACATTTTTTTTCAGTAATACTGCCTAAGAAAGCCAGTGGAATCATAAACTGTCTCATTAGTATCCAATCGTACTTTAATCAACAAACCAAGGGCAGAAATCATAATGGGATTCAGGTTAAAATACAAAATCCAACACAAATTCATATATACCACAGGTCAATTTAAGTATATACAGGTTTGCTTGGAATACAAATATTACACTATATTATGTCTGTTCCCCAACATTATGAACAAGGGAGTTCTTTGTGTAACACAAAATGAGCAGATATTTTGTCATTTATTAGCTGATTTTCATCCCCTTTCCTACTGTAAAATATTGCCAAGAGATTTTTATTTCAGTAAATACTATATGTTCATCCTATTTTTTTATTTCATGATTTATATCTCATTAAATCACGTTAAGCCCAATTAGATAATCTACTCTGCTTAAGAAAGGGGGCATTTATTCTTTGAAGAAGGTAATCTACAGAAGGATGTCTCCTGTTCCACCCTTTGTTACTCGTTATTTTATCATAATACAGGGTATAAGCTGCCAATCGGATTCAGCAGCAGAACTAACAAAACATATCCACACCACATTTGTTCCTCATGCCACATCTGCTCCCCTGGCTTCCATGGGCCTGTTCCAAAAGTTTCACAAAAGTTATGAAAACAGATGTGTATGCTGCTGAAGGACTGGGCCAAAGAACACCTCCAACTACATTATTTCCTCCTCAAAACAGAACAGATCTAGCTCAGAGGATATAAGTGAACTTAAAGGAATCGGTCAGGCAGCAAAACTTGGATAAACAGAATTTCGTCCACTAAAATGCACAAGAAAAATGGGGGAGGAAATATCACAAAAGTGCATCCTAGAGATTTCTCAGTAGTGTGTTACATAGCACTGTTTCCAAAACAGCTGTGCAAAGTTTACTGCAGAATGTCAACAGCTGTATAAATAGAAAATGGCTGTTTATTTAAATGTTTTTCCAGATTTTATCACCTGATATTTCCCATCGATGGACACTTCCACAGTAACCAATATAGTAATAATCCACCCTCAGAAAGGTAATTCTAAGGAACCGAATCATCACAGACTGATTGTTAAATTTTAATAGTAAGTATATTTTGCTATAGGTGACTGTAAATAACTTATTATGTGTTTGTTAACAATTAATTACAATACTTATTCCTACTTGTGTGGGGGGAATAAAGAGTAACCATTGTACTTCAAGACTGTAAAGCGAAGATCCCAAAGTATTTTTTATTATAGAACAAAAAAAAATCTTAAAGGGTCAAAGTCTCAAAGTATTTGACAAGTATCTGGACAAGAGAAGCACCATAATATCACATCACTTAAACTGAGTCATGTATTGAAAGACAGTAGCAAAGAAAATCTATGAGTCCTTTATAATTTATTATCTTGGGGGCAGCTGATTGGCTCAGTCGGCAGGGCAGCAACTCTTGATCTTGGGATATTGAGTTCAAGCCCCATGTTGGATGTAGAGATTACTTAATTTAATTTAATTTAATTTAAAAATAAATAAAACTACACAGCAGTTTCAAGAAATAGTAAAATGTGCCAATATTTAGAGCGGCCCATGCCCATCATCTCAGCTGTGGTTGACTTTGCAGTTAACCTCAAAGCTAGTCAGTGAGGGCAGCAACAACCAGGGCTTTAACAGTTTCAGAACAGGCATCTGAGACAACCTGACTAGAGGTATAAACTGGAGAATACAGCAAATTTTTATTTACCAGGAATGAATAATGAAATCTATCACCCAGACTGTAAAACACTGTAATGGAAAAAAAGAGCTTTTATTACTATTGGGCATAATAAAAGGAACCATAAAAAATGAAAATAGGAAATTTCAGAATTTACAGGACACAAATTCTCATCATAAATCAATTTAGCCTCTCTAAAAATCGTCTTTAGCTCTCCTGGCAACAAAAACTTCAGTATTTAACAAATTTTTTAATAAACTCCCTATTTTAAAGTCTGCTATAAACATAAATACAAAAATGTCTAATACTTCTAAGCACAATTATATAACCCAGGTGATTTCATCATTTACCCATTTGGTAAGTAGTAATCAACACAAATAGGTGTTGAAAAATAACTCCTACAAACACATGGTGGCTTGAACAAGTGAAATCGATGAGGCTGGCTTCACAGACAATAGGAAATGTGAGTCATTTTTCTTTTCCTTTTTCACTTGAGTATAGTCTACGTAGAGAGGAAAAAGCTACATTCTACCCTGCTTTCATTACTATAATACAGAACATGACTGACAGAAGCAATTCAGAATTTATTTGCAGCCAGTCCTCTCTCCACTGTAATCTTCACAAGATTCCTCAGTCCTTACTATTAGGTTTGCATCTTCTCTTTTCTCTTTTCTTATTGAGTTAAGCTTATTTCCCATGATAAAAAAAAAAACCCTCCCCTAGTTGTAAAGAGGTTTATAAAAGCCACAGATATTTCTTTTTCCAGTTCACTTTTCCCTTGGTTCTATAGTATCCAGCATATCCAGCACCATATTTATAAAATTGGATTGGGAGTTTGCTTTCTTTTTTTAAATCTAAGAAACCACTGATCCGTGTTAAGATGATTAAGCCACACAATAGTATACAGTTTATCAGGTTTTTAAAAAATACAAATCATATATACTTATATATATGTTTATATGTATATTTATATATATTTATTATATAAATTTTATATACTTGTTTATAAAAATTTGTTTATATGCTTATTTAAAATATAATATATACTTGTATATTTATTTATATATTTTTATATATTATATATTTATATATCTTATACTATAAACACACACACACACACACACACACACACAGACATACAGCTTTGGTCCAGGCACATTAAGAAATCACATTAAGAAATCCACTTCATGAAATGCAACTGTTAAAAACTTCACTAAAATTTAAAACATTGATTGGGCTACATGTCTATTATGTTAGTTGCTTTACTCTGATATTACTGACATTAAATAATGTGTTCTATTAAATTAAAACATTAACAATTTTCCTCTTTATCCTTACTAACATTATTATCTCACTTATTTTACATTAATCCTTATATTTCATGTATCTTATAGTAATTCTTTTTTTAAGAATACCACTGACAGTTACTTAAGTCCCTAGAATTACTAGTAGTTAATGCTTCCACAACTGAATGCAAAACTAGCATAAAATCCTCTTTAACTTCTCTTTCATTGTGTCATCATCTGGCCAAGAGCCAAGACAAGATACATTCACTTAAATATAAAGCAAAAAATTTTTTAAGATTTTGTTTATTTGTCAGAGAGAGAGAGAGCACAAGCAAGGAGAGCAGCAGGCAGAGGAAGAAACAGCCTCCCCATTGAGCAAAGTACCTGATGCAGGACTCGATCCCAGGACCCTGGGATCATGACCTGAGCCGAAGGCAGAAACTTAACTGACTGAGCCACCCAGGCATGCCAAAAGCAAAATTTTGAAAGGTATCTACATATGAAGAATTATAAATGAGTCAGAGAACTATACAAGTCCACTTATAAAATTCCTGTAAATAGAGGGACGCCTGGGTGGCTCAGTTGGTTAAGCGGCTGCCTTCGGATCAGGTCATGATCCCAGCGTCCTGAGATCGAGTCCCACATCGGGCTCCTTGCTCGGCAGGGAGCCTGCTTCTCCCTCTGCCTCTGCCTGCCACTCTGTCTGCCTGTGTTCGCTCTCTCTCTCTCTCTCTCTCCCTCTCTCTCTGACAAATAAATAAATTTTTTTAAAAATTCCTGTAAATAGGATAAAAACTGAGACTACCTGGACTACCTTTCAAAGCTTCAAATTCTCTAAAAGCAGAGACCCAGTATTACCAACAGTAATTACAGAGCAGCTAAGAAGAACCACAAAGTAAAACTCGTCTAAAACAATTTGATGTTTATAACATCAATCAATGAGAAGAGAAGTTGGGGCAAATATTTTACAAAGAAAAAAATCAATATTGAGTCATCCAAAAATAACTCCTAAAGTTTAGACATTAGACATTTCCTCAATTCAGTCAAAACTGGCTTAACAAGAATTTTATCAATGAAAAAGAAATCACTGTTACCTAGTACTTCTTCAAACCTGTAAGGAGTTAAAACGCATTTAGTGATGATCATAAGGTTGCACAGCATACTAAAAGTGACTTCTAAATGAGATTTTTAATTCTAAGTATATTCTGACTTTATTCTAATTTTTTAATGGGCCATCCATTTACAACATCTTTTTTTTTAGAGACAGAGTAACATATGCTCACATATGTGCACAAGCAAGGAAGAGGGGCAGGGGGAGAGGAAGAGAGAGAATCTCAAGCAGCTCCATGTTCAGAGCAGAGTCTGATGCAGGGCTCGATCTCAAGATACTGAGATCATGACCTGAGTTGAAATCAAGAGTCCAAGCATCTCACCACATAATATTTTTAAATGATGATACATTCCTGAGTTTATTGGCCTAAAAAATGTTCATCACAAGTGATAAACTAAAAATAATATGTAGAATATAATCTAGTCTTTTATTTTTTCTCTGACTTTACGTAAAATTAGGCCATGTATTTTAAGAGTGTGAGTCATTTTACCTTTGCCAAGTTCATGCTTGGCATTATTATTGAGAGTTCCTATACACCCCACACCAAGTTTCCCCTATTATTAATATCTTACATTCACATGGTACAAATAACCCATTAAAATGGACAGTGACTCATAATAGGTATTTCTCCAATAAAATACAAATGGCCAATAAGCATATGAAATGGTATTCAACATCATTAGTCATTAAAGAAATGAAAGCCAAGACCAAAATGACATACCATTATACACCAACTAGGGAGGCTATCATTGAAAAAACTGATTGTAACAAGTACTGGTGAGGGCCTGGAGAAATTGGCACCCTCATGAATTGCTAGTGGAATGTAAAACAGTGCACTACTGTCTAAAATATCCAAGAGTTCCTCAAAAAATTGAACACAGAATTATCACATGACCCAGCAATTCCGCTCCTAGGTATAGACCCAAAAGAACTGAGAACATGTTCACACGAAAACCCATACACAAATGTTCAGAGGCATTATTCATAGTAGCTGAAAAGTGAAAACAACACAAATGCCTATCAACTGAGAAATGGACACACAAAATGTGGTGTATAAAAAGTGGAATATTATTCAGTAATAAAAAGGAATGAAGTCCTGATACCTGATACAACATGGATATCTTGGAAACACGCTAACTGAAAAAAGTCAACCACAAAGCACATACGTTGTGTGATTACATTAATAGGAAATGTCCAGGATAGGCAAACCTATAGGGGCAGAAAGCAGATTAGCAGTTGTTTAGGGCTGAGAGAGATGGGGGAACAGGAGAGTCATGGCTAATGGTATGGGGTTTTTTCCTGAGGTGATAAAAATGTCCTAAAATTGATTATGGTGATGGTTGCACAACTCTATGAGTACACTAAAAATGTACACTATAAATGTGAATTATAGCATGTGAATTATATCTTAATAAGGATATTTTAATACCATCAGCATGAGAAGTTTAACCTCCAGATACCCACCTCCACGCCAAGCAGCCAAACAACAACCCTTTCTTAACCACTACACAAACTGGAGGTTTATTATGTGGAAAATGTGAATCTGAACCAGAGGCTGCACACAGGGATACACAGAGAGGGGGTAGGGGGCGAGGGGTACACAAGGCTGCAACCAGGGGAAAGTCTGGGTACTGAACAGTATGATATGCAGATTCTTTCTCCATGTCCTTTTTCCATGTTATAACCACCAAAGACAAAATAGCAGAGCACTCTGCAGAAACTACAGAAACGCATAGAAGACCTACAGATTATGACATTCAAAGTTGCGCAATGAAATATCTGCCGTAATTCCCTATCATCCTACGGTAATCCTTCCCGAAGCCCCATACTCGTATTCAACTATCTACTCCACATCTCCATGTGAATGGCTACCAGGCATGCCAATGTAACATCCCTAAAGCAAATTCCTGACCTCTCCCAAATCTATGCCACTTACCTTATTTGCCAGTTGAGTAAATGGCAATGCCATTCGCCCATTTGCTCATGGCAAAATCTTTGGTGTTATCCTTTACTCCCTCCTTTTTTCTCACAAGCCAGGTCCAAATGATCTGCAAATTCTATTGGTTCTATCTTCCAAAATACATACAAATCCAAACTCCTCTAAACTATATATCTCATCAAGGTAAATATGATAGTCTCCTAAATGGTCTCTTACAATCTATTCTCCAAAGAATATACAGAACAGTGCTTTTAAAACAAAAAACAGGAAGCATGTCAGGCCTCCATTCAAAACCTTCCAATGGGTTTCATCTCACTCAAAGTTCTTCCAATGAATTACAGAAGATCATCAAGACTATAAAATCTGCCTACCATTCTATCTATTCTACTAGTCTTTCCATTTCAGTTGCAATGCCCTACTTGCTATTCCTCAAACCTTCCAAGAACACTCACATCTCATGGCCTTTGCACTTTCTATATCTTCTACCTAAAATGCTCTTCCTCTAGATATCCACATGGCTGTCCCTTTCTTTCTCTGGGTCTCTATTCAAATGCCATCTTATCAAGTCAGCCCTCTATGACCACTAACATAAAAGGGTAACCAACCTGTCTCATCACTCCTTATTTCCCCTAGTCTGCTTTATTTTTTAAGAGTTATTTATTTATTCGAGAGAGAGAGAGTTGGAGGGAGGGGCAAAGAGAGAGGAAGAGAATCACAAGCAGATTCTCGGCTGAACATGGAGCCCGACACAAGGCTCAATCTCACGACCTTGAGATCATGACCTGAGCTGAAACCAAGAGTCAGGCACTCAACTGACTGAGCCACCCAAGCACCCTAACCCTAGTCTGCTTTATTACTCCCACAGGGCTTATCATGCTTTGTTTCATTTATGTGTGATTCTCCCCGACTACGGCGTCAACTTCAAGAGGGAAGAGACTTTGTTTGTTCGCTGCTAATGCCTCAAGTACCCAAATAAGTGCCTAATACTCTCCATAAATACTTACTGAACAAACAAATGAATACAGTAGTCATAGGAACAGGATGCTATTAAAAAAAAAGAAAAACAGTACAGAGAGCAAGAGCTCTCAGAAATTAAAAAGGAAAAGGAAAATATTCAATAAGAAGATTAGAAAGTCAAGAAATGTCCCAAGAAGCCACAACAAAAAGACAAAGAGAAAGACAACAGAAAGGCAAAAGAAGTAAACCATCAATCCAGTTGATCTGACACTTGAATAATAAAAGCCTGAGAGAAAGAATAGTGAAAGCTCTGAAGAAAAAAATTACACAAGACAATAACAAAAGAGAATTCCTCCAAATGAAGGGCATGTATTTCCTAACTAAAATGGTCACCATGAATTTAAAAAGATCTATACTAAGAAACATTATTTATATTTTATGTCCTGCAATTGCAGAGTCAGTGGGAACTCTATGGCACAAATAACTTGGTGTCCTCACAAAGATAAGTAAAAAAGAAAGCTATAGACAACGAATCTGTAGATTAAAAGAGATTTAAGAGACATATCAACCAGAGTGCCTGGGTGGCTCAGTAGTTTGAGCAACAAACTCTTGGTTTCAGCTCCGGTGGTGATCTTGGTGTCGTGATCTCAGGGTCATGAGATCGAATCCTGTGTAGGGCTCTGAGCTCAGTATGGAGTGTGCTCTCTTTCTCTCTCTCCCTCTTCCTCTGTCCGTCTCCCGGCTCATGCACACAATCTCTCTATCTCAAATAAATAAATAAAATCTTCTTTAAAGGAGAGAGAAAAAAATATCAACCAATTGTAATGTGTAACTGGAATTCTGACTTAAGCTGCATTTACACACATCTATACCATTTATATCAAATTGTGGAACAATCTGAAATTTGAATGAAGCCTGGATATTTGAATATATTAAGTGATGTTCCTGTTAATTTAGTTTTAATATTGAAAATGTGACTCTAAATAAAGACCCCTCATTTTTTTAAAATTGTAATAAATATTTATAGTTAAAATACTGTGACTGGGATTCATTCACTATAATATGGGAGGGGGAAAATGAGTGGGGACATAAATGATAAAATATTGGCCATATATAGATCATTTTTGAAGCTGGTGATGGGTACATTAGGTTCATTATACTATTCTGTTCACTTTTTTAAAATATGTTTGTTTAAAGCTTTCCATTTAAAAAAAAAGTTTGAAAAAAACAGAGGACCAAGAAAACTTACAGAGATGACAAGAATGAGGGAGGAAGATCACCAAAAAAGAAACACAAACCAGAATAACATCAGGCCTCTCAACAGCAACAGAAGAGCCTGGGAACGAGGAAGGTAAGGCCTTCACATATTAAGAGAGATGACTTTAAACCTAAAATTCTATATTTGGCCAAATTATATCTACTCTAATACTTTATTCATAAAAATCACACTCAGAAACACAAGATCAGCTAAAACTGAGCTCTCATATACCCTTTCTTTAGCGGCTACTAGGCTCCATATGCCACTGGTGTAAAAAACACAGGGACCTAGGAAATAGGGGATCCAGCGGAGGACAATGAAGTCCCAGGTGATGGCTGAGCCATGAGCCAGAGGCCTCAAAGGGTGTGATGGTTTTCTGATGAAGACCACATAAATTTGCCAAACACAGCTCCTGGAAGGCTTTATCCTTTCACCCTCTCAGCAGCAGGACCCAGGAACTTTTAACATCTCCCTCACTGGGTGCTATCTTTTCTTTAGTCTTGGTATCATGACTGTTACAGCCTTTCTGACGTCAAGCATTTTTCATATGTTTGCTATTCATCTGAATATCTTTCACATCTTCTTTGAAGTCCTTGGTAGATTTTTTTCCATAAAGGTTTTCTCCGTTTTCTTACCAAATAGTGGGGGGAATTTAGATAAAGAGATGTAAAGATAGAGATAGATCTACCTTTTGCTGTAAATATTTTTCTCATGTGTTTGTCTTTTTTTTTTATTTGAAGTGGAGAATTTACATATATATGACTTTAATTTCTCCTAGTCAAAGCTATAAATCTGTTGATTTTGCTCCTCTGCTTTATGATTAATAATAAGTCATACTAGACTCAGAGAGCAAAAAACACTTGTTTTTTTCTTCTTTATCAGCTTTTAATATTTTTACTCTTTTTAATCCAACTGGAACTTATTTTACAATATGATGTAAGCTGGGAATCTAATTTTATTTTAGTTAAATAGTTAACCAAATAGTTAGTTAACCATGTTTCAAGATGATTGAATAATCTTTCCTATCCTCATTAATTTAAAGTGGTATCTTAATATACTAGATTTTATATACATTCTACAAGTCTACTACTGGCCCTTCAATCTGTACTACTGAAAATCTGATCTTAGAGTTTCTGTACTTTTTGGCCACTCAACAATCTCTTTTCCCCTTCTTTTGGTACCAGAAACTGAATTTTCTTTATAAAAATTTCTTTTGAAATGAAATCTTGCCATTTGCAACAACGTGGATGGAACTAGAGGGTATTACGCTGAGCAAAATAAGTCAATCAGGGAAAGACAACTATCATATGATCTCCCTGATATGAGGAAGTGGAGATGCAACATGGGGGGGTTGGAAAGTAGGAAAAGAAGAAAATAAACAAGATGGGATCGGGAGGGAGACAAACCATAAGAGACTCTTAATCTCACAAAACAAACTGAGGGTTGCGGTGGGGTGGGGGGGGAGGGAGGTTATGGACATTGGGGAAGGTATGTGCTATGGTGAATGCTGTGAAGTGTGTAAATCTGGCGATTCACAGACCTGTACCCCTGGGGCTAATAATATATGTTAATAAAAAAATAAAAAATTAATAAAAAAAGAAAAAAATTTCTTTTGGGGGGCTTTAATTTTAGCAGAATTGAGAGAGATTTATTTGGGGCAAACTACCTCTTTCAATCAAATATTTTCTCTTTGGGATTTGAATCCTAAAGTGACAAAAAGAATGATACCAATTGTTACTGGTAAACAAATAAAATGAAAATTACTGATATCAATTCATCCTAACTTCATCCATCATTTCTGTTCCCAAGACATCTGGGGATGCTCTGGGATTCATTTCTGAGCCTGATTCTCCAGCTTTCATCCTAATCGAAAATGTGATTCCCATACTTCTCCAGTGAATTCCCTACTGAAGTTAGCCAAAGTTGGTTTCTGTTGCATACAAGGAAAAAACCACCGCTGATATATTACTAAAGCTTTATAATAGCTATTAACCTCTTATATAGTAAGTCTCTGCTCATTTCTCTTATCAAAATATTTTAGGGACGCCTGGGTAGCTCAGTCAGTTAAGCGTCAAACTCTTGGTTTCAGCTCTCATCAGGATCTCAGGGTTGTGGGATGGAGACCAACACTGGAATTCATGCTAAGAGCAGACTCTGCTTGATATTCTCTGCCTCTCCCTCTGCCCCTCTCCCTTCTCATGTGCTCGAACTCGAGTTCTCTCTCTCTCTCCCTCAAATAAATAAAACATCTTTTAAGATTTTATTTATTTGACACAGAGAGAGAGACAGCGAGAGAGGGAACGCAAGCAGGGGGAGTGGGAGAGGGAGAAGCAAGCTTCCCGCTGAGCAGGGAGCCGGACGTGGGACTCCATCCCAGGAACCTGGGATCATGACCTGAGCCGAAGGCAGACACTGAACAACTGAGCCATCCAGGTGCCCCAAATAAAATCTTTTTTAAAATGTATGAGAGATTCTTGTGTAGTAGCTCTTTAGTCTTTCACATGATTATCTGAAGCTTTATTCCCAAAATAATTCCACTGAGTTTTTTATTGGAACTGTTTTAACCCATAATATAATCTAGGAAGGATTCATATCTTTTTAGTGTTGAGTGTCTCCAAAATGTGTCACCATTTTCTTTGAAGACTCTCAGTTAAATCTGGTAACGTTTTAATGTGTCTATAGTTAATTATATTCCTATTCTTGCCACGGAGCTGAAGAAAAGCTTTTACATGTTTTATTCTCTGACTATTGCTGGAATGTAAGAATGTAAATAAAATGTAAATAAAATCGTTACTTTTCTTTTCTTCCTGGCCTCCTTACTGAATGTTCTTACCAGTGTCAATAATTCTAAAGTTGATTTTCTTGATTATTCACAGTATAAGTGCATCATCTGAAAATGTTAAGAGTCATGCCTCCTTCTTTCCAACAGCTGTACTTCTTATTGCTGCTCTGCCATCATATACTTCTCTGGCTAAAACTTCCAGAACAATGTTAAATGACAGCAGTGAGTTTAACTGGATTAGCTCTGGATTTTATCACTGAATTCTCCTTATAAATGTTTATTTACCTAATCACAATTATAAATTATGTTTAAGACAAAACTTCTTTACCTATTGAAATACTTAATTTCCCATAAACAAAAGGAAAGTTTAAAAAGAAGAATTAACAAATAGATTTCTCTCAAAATTAAAAAGATTGTATCATTCTCTCATCAAAATGATTTAACTTTCATTTGTAACTTGATGCTTCTTTCCCATCTAAAGTCTCACCTGAAATGCATTCCACAAAACCATGCAGCTAGTATATGATCCAATCTACAAAATTAGAATTTAATATTATGTGTACAAAATCCTTTCCTGAGTTGGTTCCTCAATCTTATCATGTAAACAATTACCCTCAAACTTTCCAAATATTCCATGGGAATTAACTGTTAAAAATGGATAGATTTTAAAAATTAGGGGCAAAATATAATTTACTCAAATACAAAGTTTTCAAAGAAGCCAGATATTCAATACAAATAAATGCTGGGAAAAAAAGTTTTATATTTGATAGCAGAGTAAAACTTTTCTGACCTTAAATTACTAACTGGACAACATATATATGTTTTAAAAGAATGAGAAAATATACCTCAAATTCTTTTCTAAGACGTTCTTCTCGTTGAGTGCTAAATTCGAGTTCACTTGTTTGTCGCCGCAGAAGATCAGAGCAGTCCATGTGCTCAGTTTCTAATTTTTCTACCTTCTTGTGCATATTTTGTACAGCATTATCTTGCTCCTGGAAAGTAATTCATTTCTGCATCAATATAGCTTATAAACCAACAATGACACAAACGTATTTCATAGAGGACAGTGAGTAAACCTGTGCTTCAACCACAAAAATAGGTTAATTTATACAGTTAACTCTTGAACAATATGAGGATTAGGGACACCCACCCATGAGCAGTCGAAAAATCTGTATATAACTTCTGACTCCCCAAAAACTTGGCTACCAATAGCTTACTGTTGATAGGAAGCCTTACTGATAACACAGTCAATTAACCCATATTTTCTATGTTTATATGTATTATGTATTGTATTCTTATAATACTTAACTTTTTCTTAAATTTTTTCAGTATTTCTAGGCTTCACAGTTCATCTCCAAGTTTTTTCAGATTGTCCAAAATCTCTAAAAAACCTTCCTACATATTCATTGAAAAAAATCCATGGACTTATACAGTTCAAACCCATGTTGTTCAAGGATCTTATAGACACTTGCTCTCATAGGCAAAAGAGATCTAGATGTTCTGGCAGTGTTTCAGAATATACACATATTCAAAAAAGCATGACTGGAGTTTTATAATTTGGGGGCGCCTGGCTGGTTCAGTTGGTACAGCATCAAACTCTTGATCTCAGGGTCGTGAGTTTGAGCCCTAGGCTGAATGCAAAGATTACTTAAAAATAAAATTTTTAAAAAAGAATTATGGGAGTTTTACAATTTTAGAGCTCTGATTAACACATGTTATGTTGAAAATGTATAAAACATACTATAACGTTATGCTAGTTCAATTGACCTCTGAGGGTATTTACATAATGCTGTAGTCCAAATGTCATTTATAATGTTTTCCCTACTCATTAAAATTTTTAAATATTTTGTAATACAGATGTACATTGCTCCTTTGTGTGAGGAGAAGTGATTAGCTTGAATGCCTGATAATGGCCCTTGAGAGGTTTTTATGTGAGCTCTTGGTACTTTAACTATGGTTATAGCTCTTCGAGTTGCATCCACTAGATGGCTGTGTTTCATTTCTTTCAGTTTTCAGGTTTTCAAATCTTTGCTGTATTATTGGAAGAAAAATAACATCAGGTAGTGTTCTACTGAAATCTCTCAATCTCCTTTTCCAACTAAACTCAGAAATCAAAGTTGAACGTTATGAAAGTTCAAACAGGAAGCTAACACACATATCTAAGTATTTTCCACAGGTCAATGTCTACATTCATCGTTCCCACTTAGGTCTCTGAGGCAAGCTCCTTTCTCACCTTCCTTCACCAGCACAATCTTATTCCAGGACCGACACGCACATACGGATCCAAAATGGTTTCAAGTATTGCCAGCCATTCAAAAGGTATCATCAGAAGATGACTGAGAATGTCCCAAGCACCAAATACAATTCTCTATAAAAGACTAACTTGGAAAGCACCGGGCAGTACCGTCCATAGTCAAAGGATGAAGAACAAAACCTCACGTAATTCCTTCTCTCCATACCCCCTCACTCATGAGATTACCACTCTGTAGCTGACTACCCATGAACTCTTTTTTTTTTTTTTTTAGATTTTATTTATTTATTTGACAGAGAGTGAGATCACAAGTAGGCAGAAAGGCAGGCAGAGAGAGAGGAGGAAGCAGGCTCCCCGCTGAGTAGAGATCCTGATGCGGGGCTGGATCCCAAATCCCTAGGATCGTGACCTGAGCCGAAGGCAGAGGCTTTAACCCACTGAGCCACCCAGGCACCCCTACCCATGAACTCTTAAGAATGATTTTTTTTCAGGTAATGGAAACATCTTAATATACAGAAACTCATCTCCTCACACATTTTCAATCCTTAAACTAGCACAGTTAAGACCAAACCTGGGCAACAGAGCAAAAGTGTGCCAGCAGCCAGGAGACAGCACTCACAGTTTTGGTTTTTTTTTTTCAAGATTTTATTTATTTATTTGACAGACAAAGATCACAAGTAGGCAGAGAGGCAGGCAGAGAGAGAGGAGGAAGCAGGCTCCCCGCCGAGCAGAGAGCCCGATGTGGGGCTCGATCCCAGGACCCTGGGATCATGACCTGAGCCAAAGGCAGAGGCTTTAACCCACTGAGCCACCCAGGCACCCCAGCACTCGCAGTTTTTTAATGGCAGTGTGGATTCAGGAATGAATGGTTTTATGAATAGCCATATGTCATCTAAGTTCACCATGACAGCACCTTCATATAAAAAAGTACTTTTAAGAGCATTAAGCACTATACAAGTATAAGATACTATTTTTATTCTGCATAATAAGTCCCCTCCTTCAAGCACTTAATCGTGCCAGTGTCAATTCAAATTCACTGTTAAATTATATGCCCTCTCAGGGCACCTGGGTGGCTCAGTCGGTTAAGTGTCTGCCTTCAGTTCAGTTCATGACCGCAGGGTCCCAAGATGGAGCCCTGCATTGGGCTCCCTGCTCAGCGGGGAGCCTGCTTCTCCCTCTCCCTCTGCTGCTCCCCCTGCTTGTGCTCTCTCCCTCTATCTGCAAATAATTAAATAAAATCTTTTTAAAAAATTAAAATAAATTATATGCCCTCTTGACTGCCACATCATCTCTAACTTTCTGTCATCCACACAAAGTACTATGTATATTTTTAAATGAATAAACGGTAATTTACAAGGTTAATCACAATGTAAACCAAATAATCTAAAATAAAAACAAAATAAAATCTATAACCAAAAATGCTTGTATTGTAGCTGATGGCAATTATTTCAAATAATACTTATTAAATAAAGCAAAAGAAACTGAAGTATTCAGGAAGTCTCATGAAATTTACTTATAAGAAAATATGACTTGTGATTCCCATTGGCAAACGGTACAGAAAACAACAGGGAGTCCTTCCATTACACTAAACAAAGAGCATGTCCATCATTCCATGACACTTTCGATTTAATCCTATAAAAAAGAACAACTGGAAAATCAGCGATGGATCAGTTAGAGCTTATTCTATTCATTGATGATATTTTAACTTTATGATAATTGACCTATATTAAATATTACTTATAGTAATATGGCTTTTAAATAAAAGTCTTTCAAGATGTAGGTGAAATTTCTGACCTAACAATTCCAGTTTCAATGCAGAGGTCACCTAGTCACTAATATGTGACAATTACTATATATCTTTGGATATGCATATAAAAACACATTTTTATTTAAAAAACTGTCTCTCAAATAGTGTAGATTTTTTAGGAATTCTGTTTACATATTCAAGAAACTTATATTACATAGAAGATGGGGGGTGGGCAGTGTGCCTGGATGGCTCAGTCATTAGGCAGCTGCCTTCAGCTGGGGTTGTGATCCCGGGGTCCTGGGATCAAGCCCCACATAGGGCTAGCTGCTCAGCAGGAGGTCTACTTCTCCCCCTCCCACTCTTCCTGCTTCTGTTCTCTCTCGCTGTGTCTCTGTCTGTCAAATAAATAAGTAAAATCTGTTAAAAATTTAAAAAAGAATATGGAGAGGGGAAACTTGTCTTGCCAGATATCAAGACTTCCTCTAAACCCATGGTAAATAAAACAATTCCGTATTGATTCATAAATAGACAAGTGAGACAAACACAGCACTCAGAAACCAAACCCTAGATGGAAAGGAACTTGACAGATGACAGGGCAACACTATAAATCAGTGAGTGGTGACAAAACAGTTGAATAACTGGTATGGGGCATTTGGTTATCCTTTTGGAAAAAATAAAATAAAAGTAGACCTTCCCATGCTATGTATAGAAAAAATACATACTCTCTTTATGACTTTAGGTTACTGAAAACATAAAAACACTATTAATAAAGAAAAAGACCAATAAATTCAACTACACTAATATTTAAAACTGTGCATCAAATACAACATAATTGTCTCCATGTTTATCCTGGGGATATAATGAGCCAAGGATTAGCAACCAAATAGATTAAAAACTCCTATAAATCAATAAAAATATACAAACAATCCAAAAGGAAAAATAGAAAACTTATAAACTGGCAGTTCACAAAAGAAGAAACATGAATGACCAATAACTATAACATGCTCAATGTCAGGGAAAGAAATTTAAGCAAGAATGAGAAACAATTTCACACACTTCCTATTGCAAAAGAAACTAGACCTGAAAAATATCAAATATTCAAGAGACTGTAAGGGAAGAGGAACTCTTCTTTTGAATTGGTACAACCACATGGGAGAACAATTTGGCGTATATTTTGCCTCCAAGTAATTGCATATACACAAACTACATACCCACATAAACAAAAATATTTGATATTTGTGAAAGCATGGTATGTGATAATTAAAAGCTGGGAAGAATTTAAATCTCAATCGATCTAGTAATGGAAATTAATTGTCAGATATGCTAAATATCAATTAATGGAAATTAATTGTCAGATATGCTAAATATCAGTTAAATTGAATGAAACAGAGCCAGTTTATTAATTTGGATAAATCTCAAAACACAAGTGAGAACAATAAGCTGGACAAAGATTCATACCTTCCGATACTCTATGTATATATATATTTTTTTTAAAGATTTTATTTATTTATTTGACAGACAGAGATTACAAGTAGGGAAGAGAGGCAGGCAGGGAGAGAGAGGAGGAAGCAGGTTCTCTGCGGAGCAGAGAGCCCAATGTGGGGCTCGATCCCAGGACCCTGGGATCATGACCTGAGCCGAAGGCAGAGGCTTAACCCACTGAGCCACCCAGGTGCCCCTCTATGTATATTTTTAAAACACAAAAAATAACAAAATAATTGGATACACTGTCAATGTATACAGACAGAATATTAAACACTAACTTCAGAATACTGGTATCTTTTGTGAATAGGGTGATGGTGGGATAATGAAGTAATTCAGAATAGTCAGTCTTAAAAATGTAACAATTTATTGCTTGTCTGTTTTTAATTCTGAAACAAATACGACAAACATGATCTTGATGGTAAATAATAGTATTTAATGGTATGGTATGTTATGCTGGGTACTGGTTATATTAACCCCTGCTATTTTTTGTTTGTTGAAATATTCGTTTTAAGTTTATAGTTTTATCAACACAACCCAAGACTGGGGTGCTTTATAAATAACATATAAGAAAATTCCGGGATGCCTGGGTGGCTCAGTTGGTTAAGCTGCTGCCTTCGGCTCAGGTCATGATCCCAGTGTCCTGGGATCGAGTCCCACATCGGGCTCCTTGCTCAGCAGGGAGCCTGCTTCTCCCTCTGCCTCTGCCTGCCACTCTGTCTGCTTGTGCTCACTCGCTCTCTCTCCCTCTCTCTCTGACAAATAAATAATTTTTAAAAAAAAAATTGTTTTTAATTCCAAAAGAGTTATAAAATAGTTCATGCAGTTATATATCAAGAATAATTTCCCTCCTTGCAAATAAAGGTTTAGAAATTTTGTCACAGGATTTATTTTGTAATAAAACAAAAAGCTACCGAGATCCTGACAGTGAAAAAGTAAGTATGATGTGTGTGGGTGTGTAACACAATCATTATTAAGGACAATGGAAATTGAAGGAGTTTTTCTTTTATCCACTAGAGGGAGGTGTTGAACTTAAAATATTTTTAAATGAGGCTTTGAACTGACTTTTACCATCACAGGAAACCACATTCCACTACTAGAAAATAAACTTGCTTTCTGTCCACATATTTCAGAAACATAGCCCCCAAACTATAATTTTTTATATGTACTCATATAAACAACATTTCTCAGACTCCAAAATACAGTTTTTAGGTCTGAAAAATTACAAAAGTATGGTTAGAAACCTATCAGAGCCAAAGTAGTCCTCCTCCCTACCTTACAAAATATATCAATTTAGCTAGTTACCACCCCAACCTAGTACATGCTTATCTCCTGAAATCTCCAAAGCCAGCACAGTTCTACAAAAAAAAATATAGTGTTTGCAGCCACAAAATGTAAACTGGTACTAACTTTGTGTAGTACCGATCATGATGAATCCATAAGCTTGCACATTAAGCAGTGATACATTTAGGCATTTACACAGTTCAATCACTTGTCCTACAGCTCAAAGATATGACCAGGAATGTCAGTGAACCATTTCTTCCATTTTGTTTGTTTGTTTTTCTCTTTTTTAACGTAAGCTCGGGGTGCTTGGGTGGCTCAGTTGGTTGGATGTCTACCTTTGGCTCAGGTTATGATCCTAGGGTCCTAGGATACAGCCTTGCATCAGGCTTCCTGCTCAGTGGGGAATTGGCTTCTCCCTCTCTCTCTGCACTTCCCCCTGCTCGTGCTTGCTCTCTCTCCCTCTCATGCTGTCTCTCTCTCTCAAATAAATAAATAAAATATTTTTAAGAATTTATAAAATAAGCTCTATGCCCAACACGGGGCATGAACTCACAACCCCAAGGCCAAGAGTCACATGCCCTATGGACTGAGCCAGACAGGCACCCCAAATCTCGATTAGAGCAAAACATTTTGGAAGGAAATAAAATGTCTTTCAATAAGGGATTCCTCAATACATATTAGGAACATCCACATGGCAGAAAACCATGCAAACCCTACAAGAATAATAAAAGGATGTCAAAAGATGGACACCAAACACACCGAGAAATAGAATTCCGTTTATGTAATATAGTGATAAATGTTTATATCCCCTTAGATAAGGAGTGGGATTCGAGGGGGAGTCATAGGACCTTCACTTTTGCTTTTAAGCTTCCCTAAATGAGGGCATTTTTTACAGTGAGCACAATATATAGTCATTTTATGAACTGACTATAAAGCTATTTCCTGATTGGAAACAAGGCAGTATAGCCAGCGCCCGAGTCACTGTCTATGCAACTGGCTTACACAGGGCACCAGTGGGCAGTTTCCTAGGTAACTGTAAAGAAATGCTCCTTGCTGCTCTAGACCATTTCAGGCAAACTTCTGAAATACTTCCTTCCCAGTGGAGCTTCCTCCAAGCTGTCCCTAGATCATAACTGTGTCTTGGGGTCACTCTTCCACACCTTGCCCTCCACTCCCTAACATCTGGCCTACTGATGCCTAAGACTGCCCTGATACCTTCTTTACTGTGTCCCTACTCTCCCTCCTCTTCAGCGTATGTTGTTATTTTCAGTCTACATTCCTCATGAGTTTTGCCATTACAGACTCTGCCATCCCTTTATCGCTAGACATTTAAACTGAATTTAGTCAATGAAGGAGGAAAGGATCATTTTATTCCCTGATTGAGTTCTAGAACTTGGGAAACATAAACGAAAAAATATACATCTTCTAAATGCTCTCAATCCTACTGATAAATAATACATTGAAGGGGCGCCTGGGTGGCTCAGTTGGTTAAGCATCTGTCTTCGGCTCAGGTCAGGTCAGGTCATGATCCTGGAGTCCTGGAATCAAGCCCCATGTGGGCTCCCTGCTCAGTGGGGAGCCTGCTTTTCCTTCTTCCTCTGCTCCTCCCTTCCCCTCCCCCCCCAAGCTAATGCTCTCTGTGTCAAATAAATGAATAAAATCTTAATAACAAAAGTAAGTAAGCATCCTCAAAATTCCCATTGCTAGAGCAGGAATGAAGAAAAAATAAAAACACAACAGTCATTTTAAGTTAAAAATATAATAAGCAGAGATAAAAAATAAGAATATGTGTTTCAAAATCAATATAAATACTTTGTTTTTAAATTAAATTGGCTTTGATTTGTTTTGAAATTTCAAATAGTGCTAAAGGAAGACATGGAGTTTTTATGTTTATCAGAAGAGGACATGCATTTAAAAAAATGAGAAATACTTTTTTAAAATGAGGTAACTAGAGTTCCTTTAATATTCCAGAGAAGTACACCTCTATTTAGCTTTTCAATGACTAGGAAAGAAAAGAGACACGGCATAAAATTAAGATTTTTTTTTAATAGTGGGACTGAATTCTAAAACCCAGATGAAATACTACACCTGCTTTGTCTGTTAAAGATGGGATTTCACTTAGGAGGGTTTTTGGTTTTTTTTAACGTATTTTAAAAGCTGAATTCCCTTAGAGAGTTACACAAAGAGAACACTATACCATACTAACATCTAATTATACGATGGAAACCTAAACCCATCAATAGCCAACAGAGAAGAGAATTTCAATCTATCCCTCGACTTGTTTAAAAAAAGACTTCTAAAAAAAATACAAATAGTTTCTTAAACTTGCTTTAAAAAGGAAAAACAGTTTTATTTTGTTAATGTTAAAAGGACAGGAAATTGAGAGACTACGCTCTGAACATTTCAGTGACACAATACAATAAAATGTATCTTACACTAATATTACACTATATGTTAACTAATTGGAATTTAAATAAAAACTTTAAAAAATTATCTTACAAAAGGTCATAGTAACTAAGGAGTATATTCCCTATTCTTTCCCATATATAATAATTAAAGCCTGATTACCAGGGTGCCGGGCTGGCTTGGTCAGGGGAGCATGAGACTCAATCTCAGGGTTGTGAGTTCGAGCCCCATGTTGGGTGTAGAGATTACTAAAAAAAAAAATAAAATAAAATCTTAAAAAAAAAAAAAGACTGATACTTTATTCCTTTAGTACTTCATAATATAAAGTCACATACGAGGGGCGGGGGGTGGGAGGTTGAGGGAGGCAGGTGGTGGGTATTATGGAGGGCACATATTGCATGGAGCACTGGGTGTGGTGTAAAACTATGAATTCTGTTACACTGAAAAGAAATGAAATTTAAAAAAAATAAAGTCACATACGTTTCATCTTAGGATTGACCAAGAAACTGCATCTAAAATCACATAACTCCAAATGTCCATCAGAAGATGAAGAGATAAACAAGATGTAGTATATCCATGGGGCACCTGGGTGGCTCAGTGGGTTAAAGCCTCTGCCTTCGGCTCAGGTCATGATCCCAGGGTCCTGGGATCAAGCCCCACATCGGGCTCTCTGCTCAGCAGGGAGCCTGCTTCCTCCTCTCTCTCTGCCTGCCTCTTTGACTACTTGTGATCTCTGTCAAATAAATAAATAAAATCTTTTTTAAAAAATCACATAACTCCCACATTTAAATATAAAGGCTTCTGAATCATATTTTACAAGTGTAGGACTTCTGGCTATTGGCACTGGAGATTTCTGAGTGCTCAGAAATGAAGAGGTTATTTTCATTTACTTATGTCTACTTGTTTGTTTCAGGTAGCCTTTAAGACAATTATCAACAACAGCCATTCTGTGATGATTTCCCCAATCTCCTAGGCACTTAATCAATTTCTCTTTCATGACCCTAGAGCATTTTGTTCAAACTTTTATTTTATTCCAATTTCTCTCTTTACAAGTCTCTCTGTTTTAAGATCTTCAAGGATCTTAATCAATCTTGTATCCGCAGCACCCATAGCAGAAACTCAGTATGTACAAGGAAGGAAGGAAGAAAGAAAGAAGGGAGGGAAAGAGGAAGGAGGAAAGGAAGGGATACAAATTACAAACAGACTCTAAGAATACCAAGAGGTCTAAAGAATGAATGTAATATCTTTCCAGATTCTACAAATGGAGTGACTGGTAAGAAAACAACATCCAAGACCAAAGGTTTGGCAAAGCTGTGGATTTGTTGGTATTTTGAATACTTACATATATAACGAATTCAATATTCCCACTATTTTCACTCTTAAAGAAATAAGGTGGCTCTTATTTTCTGCATGTTTTGGGCTGCCTTTGTCTTGCAGAGTGGTTTCTAACATAAAACTACTCCAAAATTCATTTTAGATGGATATTCTTCATTCTGTGAAGAATGTGTACCTTGGTGTGCCTATAGTCTACAAAGACTGTATTTCAATTTGTTGTTTTATATAGAGAAAATATCTTATCACCAAATAAGTAATAGAAGAAACTATGGAAATTTAAATTTTAAATTAAGTTGGTCAGTGAATTAACAGTTTGAATTTCTCTTCTCTCTCTTTCAAAATAATTTACATGTACTCCTGAAAAAAATGCACAATACACCAAAATGAGAATCTGGTGACTGGTAGTCTCTTCCCACATTAATTACTCAGACTATGATCTGAGTAAATCATAAATCTCCATCTGCTCATCCACAATGGGGGTTGGGTATAATCAGTTATTTTCCAACCAGACTATGTGAAGGCTTGGGGATTCTGTGTGATGGGGAAAAGGAGTAAATAGAACACGATTAAGAATTTGCTCTTCGGGACGCCTGGGTGGCTCAGTTGGTTGAGCGGCTACCTTCAGCTCAGGTCTTGATCCCAGCGTCCTGGGATCGAGTCCCACATCGGGCTCCTTGCTCGGCAGGGAGCCTGCTTCTCCTTCTGCCTCTGCCTGCCACTCTATCTGCCTGTGCTCGCTCTCTGGCTCTCTCTCTCTCTCTCTGACAAATAAATAAATAAAATCTTAAAATATATATATATTTTTTAAGATTTTTTTATATATTTTAAGATTTATATATTTTTATCTTAAATCTTAAATCTAAATATTATATATATTTAAGATTAATATATTTTTATATATTTTAAGATTTTATTTAAGATAAGATATAGATATATATATAGATATAGATATATATTTTTTTTTTTTTTTTTTTTTTAAAGAATTTGCTCTTCTTGGGATGCCTGGGTGGCTCAGTCGTTAAGCAGCTGCATTTCGCTCAGGTCATGATCTCTGGGGTCCGAGGATAGAGCTCCTCGCTCAGCAGGAAACCTACTTCTCTCTCTCTCCCTTTGCCTGCTGCTCCCCCTACTTGTGCTCTCTCTCTCTCTCTCTCTCTCTCTCTCTGCCAAATAAATAAATAAATAATCTTAAAAATAAAAAAAGAATTTGTTCTTCTTATGGGAGAAAAAAATAAAACAAGATGAAGGCAGAAAGGGAGACAAACCATAAGAGACTCTTAATCATAGGAAACAAACTGAGGGTTGCTGGAGGGGATTGGATGGGGGGATGGGGTAACTGGGTAACTGACATTAAGGAGGGTACATGATGTGATGAGCACCGGGTGTTATATAAGACTGATGAATCACTGATCTCTACCTCTGAAACTAATAATACATCATGAGTTAATCAATTTAAATAAAAAGTTTTTAAAAATTTGCTCTTCTTGGGGCGCCTGGGTGGCTCAGTGGGTTAAGCCTCTGCCTTCGGCTCGGGTCATGATCTCGGGGTCCTGGGATCGAGCCCCATGTCTGGCTCTCTGCTCAGCAGGGAGCCTGCTTCCCCCTTTCTCTCTGTCTGCCTCTCTGCCTATTTGTGATCTCTGTCTGTCACATAAATAAAATCTTTAAAAAAAAAATAAAAATAAAAATAAAAATAAAAAAAGAGTTGAAAAATCACTATGCTATATTAATTTATAAGCATCCTTTAATATCTAAAAGCCAATCATTCTATTTCTTTATGCTATTAAAGGCTGTGAACAGTCTCATATTTTAAACTGGAAAAATAAAATACCAAAAAATATATGTCTCAAAAATCACATAATTTATGCAACAGAAGTCACCCAACTCTAATTCAGATAGTATCTGCTCATAACAGTTGCCCATATTGTCATGTAACCCCAAATGAAACATGGCCTTCAACAGATCAAAGATTAGGAATCATTTTTGTGTTGAGTAAACTAGTCAATTATTGCACTAATATAATATTTAATATCATAAGCATTAAAAAGACATATTTAAGGAACTGAATTGTTTTTAAAATACCTGTACTATAAATTGTAACTCTCTTCTTTCTGCTTCCCATTGTTCTGCTTGTAATCTAAACTCCTCCAGTGCTGTCTCCCTGATATGAGACTCCATCTCATTCTTCTCCTGCTGATGTTTTTCCAACGCTTCCTTTATACGAATAAAATCTTGCTTTACTATTTGATCAATGAAAATCATCTTTCTTCCTTCATCCCCAATTCAAGTGTACCAAGGGTTCTCCTTACCTATAGCTAAAACTCATTATAATTTATGTTAAAATCATTAATAGAACTATAATATATTTTGATCATCAGAATGTAGATTATATGTAGTCTATATGTACATCTCTATGTAAAGTAGATAATATGGGAAGTTCTAATTACCTATGAACAAACTGTTTGGATTATCCCTGGTAATTTACATATAAAACTCACAGAGTACACTGATTTGACCAAAAGTGATAAGAAAGATATTTCGTGCAACAAATCAGGATAAGGAAACACTAAAATGTTAAACATTTTAAAAGTCAAAAAATTTTTAAAGTTTGGGCTATGACTAATTCCTTGTTCTACAGATAATACTTACAAAAGACTTTTCTTCTTGGGTTTTCCTAGTTGTACTACATTTATAAGATCTAACTTGGTTAAGGCAAGAAGCCCCCTTTAAAACTCAGTTCCCATTAACACAAGGAGAAAGACTGTGTGGTTGATATGAGAAGGAGGGAAAGCCTTCAGTGTCCATATAAACAGTAGCTGGGATCTGCATCATGAATATTACCCTTACAACTTTCACTAATGGAAAGTCTTCACAAAGGGCCTTGAGCTTTTCCCCCTTCAGGATAAGTAGTATGATGCCTATTGAACCCTATATTCCCCTACTTAGTCTGTGCAGATCAAAGCCCGTAGTGTAAAATCAAGCAGAGTTCTCCTATCAAGCAGCTCAGCCAGATCACGGAAAGATTTTATAACTTGAGGCGCAGGCTGACTGACTGACTATAAGGAATGCCGCTGCCATCATGCTTCTTTCCCGATAGCTCTAGACATTCTACATGGGGAAGGTGATACACAGCCGCCCAGGAACTTGGAGCACCTGGAGCCACGTAAACTACCCCCATTCAGATGGGGGAACCCTTGCACGCACCAGGCACTGTTCAAGGATCTGGGAACATAACACTAAAGGAAGAGACAAACTGTGTCTGAAATGGAGGAAATCAGAAGATCTGCTGACAATGCCATGGAACCTTGCATTGAAACTTTCACATTTAGGAAATGTTTGTGTAAAACCACCTGTAATAAAGATTTGTTTCTCCAGAGTTCTGAAAACCCATATACACCAGTGGTAAATAAAAGCATTTCTATCATGTACTTTTTTTTTAACTTAAACTGGTGCTTTGGAAAAAATAACAAATATAGGCAATTCAAAATCTATCTTTTAAGGGGTTGGCAACTTCAAGTTAAACCATACTTTTACTTTAGAGAGTTAAAGAAAAAAAGAACAAAAAATAGGAAAATAGCTCAATAATTTCAGTAAAAGGTCATCAAATATTTTTCATGTCTTATCTATATAGAATGTACTCTACCTAGATAATGAGGTCCATATCAGATATATAATTTTTTTATATTTATTGTATATTCAGACCAAAATCTAGTGCCCACATTTCTAAAATACCAAATTTTCATACTGCTGAACTTAAAGGACAAAGGTTCTCATTTTCTGATACTTTCACATAAGTGAGTTCTTCTAGTTTGACCAGAGATCTCAACCTCTTTTTCACAAAAGAAAACAGCATATATATTAATATATTGCTAAAGCATATTACAAAAAAGAGCCACAAAAATGCCCCTGAGAGGAAAGAAGAGAGGGAGTGGGAGTGAGGGAGGGTGGGTAGGAGGAAATCAGATTTTCTTTGATTTCTGGTAGATATTTTCCTTTCCAAGCATAAGTTCAAATAATGTGTAGCACATCTCAATGAATCTAGAAAAATTATTTTATAAAAATAATTTACCTGGTGGATGGCTCAGTTGGTTGAGCATCCAACTCTTGGTTTCAGCTCAGGTCATGATCTCAGGGTCCTGGGATCGAGCCCCATGTCCAGCTCCACTTGAGCTTCTCTCTCAGCAGGGAGTCCACGTGAGATTCTCTCTCACCCTCTGCCCCTCCCCCAGCTCATGTGCACACCCACGTGCTCTCTCTCACTCTCTCTCTCTGATATAAATAAATATTTTAAAAAATAATAATTTACCTGTACTGTTTTCTCTAGTCTGGTTTTTTCTTTCATAAGTAAATCATATTCTTGATTGCAACTTTGAATTATATTGTCTCTTTCCTCCAAATCATGTTCAAATCTTCTGCATTCTTCTTTCCACTTCAGCTGGGAAGTCTGGAATGCTTTCTCCATCTCGTTTGCCTTTCCTTGAAGTTCTGCGTTCTGAGCTATTAAAAATATTAAAGAATAATAGGTATGCCTACAACCACAAATTAAATCCCTAGGAATTCAAACACCTAGGCACTCGAGTTGATTCCATTTAGAGCATGATCTTAGAAGAAAATATTTAAGCACTTCACACCAGTCAACTCAGAAAAACTCACTGTTCCAGAACAATCCATTCTCTAATTTCTCAATCTCTTCTTCCCCTCCAGACCTAGGTGATTTTGCATGAAATGGTAGGATATATTCCCAGAGGCATCCCACGTTTGGGTGCACCTCTATCACCAACTGCAATTCTACTACATTTCCTCTATTCAAGAAAATAAATCAAACGCTGTGTGTTTTTTTAAACTGTGGTCTATAGGACTACTTCTGTATAAGACTTAAGAGATTACAAATTTTGATATTTGACTATTGGCAAGAAATTAGTTGTGACACAGTTACACATGAGGCTGTCACAAAACTGAGGTTGGGAGCCACCGGTCTAGCACTCAGAACTCTAGCTATTGACTCCACCAAGGTTAGGCTCAACTCACCTCTCATCCTAGTATTACCCCGACATTAACTAGCACCTCTCAACTCACTACAGCTGCTGCTCTACCTCAACATCTAGAAAAGAAGCAATGGAACCCTTTACGGGTCTGGCTCCCTCACCTACAACCTGATTAAACCTCTCTCTCTAACCTTCAGCGGGAACAAAATGTCTCCTAATTAAGCTGTTGTGAAGACAAAATGAGGAAATATACACAGACACACTTGTTAAACAAGCCAAAATAGGAAAAAAAAAAAAAAAGCCATAGTTAGTAGAATTATTTTTAAGTTATATTTCTCTTAATTAAAACCACAATGAGATACCACCTCACACCAGTCAGAATGGCTAAAATTAACAAGTCAGGAAATGACAGATGCTGGTGAGGATGTGGAGAAAGGGGAACCCTCCTACACTGTTGGTGGGAATGCAAGCTGGTGCAACTGCTCTGGAAAACAGCGTGGAGGTTCCTCAAAAAGTTGAAAATAGAGCTACCCTATGACCCAGCAATTGCACTACTGGGTATTTATCCAAAGGACACAAATGTAGTGATTCAAAGGGCACATGCACCTCAATGTCTATAGCAGCAATGTCCACAATAGCCAAACTATGCAAAGAGCTCAGATGTCCATCAACAGATGATGGATAAAGATGATGTGGCATATATATATATATGTACACATATACGCATATATATGTATATATAATAATATGTATATTATATATATATAAATACAATGGAATATTGCTCAGCCATCAAAAAGAATGAAATATTGCCATTTGCAACCTAGAGGGTATTATGCTAAGTGAAATAAGTCAGTCAAAGAAAGACAAATACCATATGATCTCACTCACAGGTGGAATTTAAGAAACAAAACAGAGGAACATAGGGGAAGGGAGGGAAAAATTAAAAAGGACAAAATCAGAGAGGGAGACAAACCATAAGAGACTCTTAACTCTAGGAAACAAACTGAGGTTTAGCGGAGGGGAGGTAGCTGAGGAGATGGGGTAACTGGATGACAGGCCCTAAGGACAGCACTTGTGATGAGCACTGGGTGTTACATGCAACTGATGAATCACTAAACTCTTCCTCTGAAACTAAAACAAACAAACAAACAATATTTGTGTTTCAAATGGATCATAAGTTCAAAAGGTTCAATAGTCAAAGGTATAAAAGGCACAAAAATTCTCCCCAGGAGCGCCTGGGTGGCTCAGCTGGGATCGAGTTCCACATCAGGCTCCCTGCTAAGCAGGGAGTCTGCTTCTCCTGCTGACCTCTCTCTTTCTCTCTCTAATAAATAAATAAAATCTTAAAAAAAAAAGTCTCCCCTAATTCAGTTACTCTCTCGACATGACATTATTCCATGGTCTAGCATCCCAGATTGTAGGCAAGAAATTTAAAGCCATTTAATTCCTGTTCGTTTGCATGTGGCCTATTTTTCTTTTGTGTCTTTTCTCTTTGAAAAGCTTTAGGAGATCTTCACTTTGTCTCTATTTTTCTGAAATTGCATAATGCTTTGCCCTCCGGTGGGTCTATTTCTTGTCATGGTGGTGAATATTCAATGGGCCCTTTCAATCTGGCAACTCGGTAACCTTTAGTTCTGAGATGAGGTCCTACATAATTTCACAGAGGATTTATCCCTCCCTGTTTTGTCTCTTATCTCTTATTTCAATATTAACTATTATTCAAATTGACCCTCAAATTTTCTTGCCTTTTCTCTCCTGTTTCTCCACCTCTGCTTTTTTTACTCTAATTGCTGGGAGATTTCTTCCATTTTCATCTCCCAATGCTTCTACTGATATTTTTCATTCCTGATTTCATATTTTTAATTTCTAAGAGCTTCCCCCTTTTTTTTTAATAGCATCTGATTCTTGCTTCATGGATAAAATACATTCTCTTTCAGCTCTGTAGATACTAATGCTCCTTGTTTGTTAAATCTTCTTTTCCCCTGCAGTTTCTGATTCTTCCAAATTATATTTTTCTCTCTCCATTTTAGAGGCTTTCCCCAAGCATCTGGTAATTCTTAGTTCTCTTCTCTCAATTAAAGTAACTATAAAGGTGGCGCACTCATATAGCCAACCCTAGATTCTGAAAGTGAGGATATAGGGCTTGATAACTGTCGTCCTGCACTGGAGAAGGATATGGTTGGGCCACTTATTAGGAAACTCCCAACATTGGTATCATTAGGTTTTTCCTCTTGGTTTGGTCCGATATCTATAGAAGAGTCTTCTAAGCTCCCACATAGAGTATAGAAATCTGGGTGCTAGCTTTTGGAGAAACCAATAGAAAAAGGAGACTGGAAGGAATAGTTTCTCAATATTCAGCATTGACTATGGCATCGTCCTGTTTTTGCTAGTCTGAAGACCCTGTATTTTATCATCTCCAGAGATTAAGCCACCCAACTCCCCGCTCCCTCTAGAAAGTGAGAACAATCCCAGGGTACACTGCTCTTGGGAAGGAGATCTAAGAACCTAACTGCCTCTAAAGCAAAGAGCTTTCATTTAATCTCCTTTATTTTACCTACTACTGCTATTCCAATTCCTAATTCCAGAGGTATCTGGTGCTTCCAGTTCACAAACATTTTGACTATCTAACAAGTTGTCTCCCAACGGTTTATTTAAAAGAAATTACCAGGTTTTTTCCAAAGTAGTTAAACCATTTACTCTCCCACTTACAAAGTAGAAGAGTTCCAGTTGCTCTACATCCTTACCAACATTTGGTGTTGACAGTCTTCCTAATGAGCACCACCTAATGGGTATGTAATAAACAGTCACTGTGGTTTTAATCTATGTTTCTCTGAAGACAAGTGAGATTATGTATTTTTCATCTCATTAATGGCTATTCTCTCTTCCTCTATGAAGTGTCTGTTGAAATCATTTGACTTTGGAAAATAACTTCCCATCTTCCCTGGACTTCAACCTCCTCATAATTAAATCAAAGTCATTAACTTGTATATTTAGTGCCTTTCAATTCTTGTAAGTTCCAGGTAGTGCTGTGGTTATTAAATGCCAGAGGTAATCAAAAATACTTTTGACCAGCGGAAATAACCCAAGACAGCTGGCCACAACTTGGGGCCCAGAACCTTACAATAATTGCAAGTTAACATTCATTTAGTCCCATGTAACCACAAAGAACTTTCATTTTTTCACTTCATCCTTAAAACAACTTAGGATAAGCGTTAAACCAGGATCTAAATCTAAATCTTCTAAATTCATGTTCTATGTTCTCTTAATTAAAACCTGTTGCATACAGGAATGTTCACAGCAGCATCGGGGCGCCTGGCTGGCTTGTCAGTGAAGCATGCAATTCTTGATCTCAGGGTTGTGAATTTGAGTTCTACACTGGGTACAGAGATTACTTAAGAATAAAAACTTTTAAAAAAGGAATGTTCATAACAACATTATTCTTAATAACCAAGAACTGGATATTACCCAAGTGCCCACTAACAGAAATTGATAAATTTATGTGATACGTCATTCCGTGTAATACTAAGTATCAGCACAAAGTTCATACAATGATATGGATGAACTCACACATGCAATGTCGAAGGAAAGAAGCCAGACATAAAAGAGTACATATTATATGATTCTGTTTTATATGAAGTACAAAAAAGAGGCACAATTTATCCTTGCTATTAAAAATCAGAATAGTAGTTATCCATGTGGAAGGACTTCCGAAAATGTTCCATTCCATGATCTGGGTGCTTTTTATGAGTTATACACTTACATTAGGCACATTTTTTTTACATATGTTATACTTTTTTAAGATTTTATTCATTTATTTGACAGAGAGAAAGAGAGCGCAAGTAGGGGGAGTGGCAGCCAGGGGGAAAACAGGTTCCCCGCTGAGCAGGGAGCCTGACCTGGGACTTGATCTCAGGACCCCAGGATCATGACCTGAGCGAAAGGCAGATACTTAATCGACTGAGCCACCCAGGCACCCACATACATTATACTCAAATAAAAAGATTTTTAAGTGCTCATATGCTACATAACAGAGAGCTTTTGAGGATTCCACTTTTCTAGGCACCACTCTTTAGCCCCGTGGTTCCCAAACCTAGCCAATCAACAAAATACCTGCAGTCCTTCTTGAACATATAGACTGTCTCGAGCTAGAAATTCTAATTCAGAAAACATGTGACAGGAGGCCTATGAATGGTTTTGGCTTTTTTTTTTTTTTAATCTCTATGTGATTCTGCTGATTGATTATTCAGGGAATGACTACTCTACAAAATGATTAAGAGAATTTTGAACCCCTTTTTCCCATACATGCACAACATACAAACAATGAATGTGAAGAAGGTGAATGTTCACATGAGTGCTAGAAGACTTTATACACACCCGGTGAAGTCTGTCCATCAAAGACCTACCTCTGCCCCTATGTGGTGAACACATACAACAGTGAGCACTCTGTTACTGCTATGCGATAAAGTTAAAACCCTAAACATGGGAAAAAATAGAGTAGTCTTACCACAGAGTTTTTCTTGGATCCTATGTGCTTCAGCTAACCTTTCTTCAGCAGCCCGTCTCCCAAGACCAGCTTCCTTTCTAGCAACAGCCAGGTCATATTCCAGACTTTGTCGCAATGCCTCTCCTTTTTCCACCTCGGATCGCAGCTTGGCAATCTGGCTCTCATAGCTTGCCAGCTAAAAATAGATTTTGAGATCATGAACCAATATTAAAATATGGCATCAAGATAATGAGATTGTGCACCCAAATATTTAAATGTCTTAGAGAAATATGTTTCTATAATATTGAGAAGACAAGAATTCATGAACTTATAATTTTCTAGAAGACTGGAAAAGAAGGACTATACCCTTACCAAATGACACTCAGTTTTCTAATTTTAGAGAATCCACTAGAGAAAAAAACAAAAAATGCTTTCACAAGCCTATAAAAATAAAGAGAAATTACAAGTTGTTTTTTTCTTTTTAAGTAGGCTCAGTGTGGAGGTTGAACCATGATCCCAAGATTAAGAGTCGCATGCTCTACCAACTGAGCCTGCCAGGTGTCCCTTAAAAATCGCAAGTTTTAGGGGCGCCTGGGTGGCTCAGTCGTTAAGCATCTGCCTTTGGCTCAGGTCATGATCCCAGGGTCCTGGGATCGAGCCCCACATCGGGCTCCCTGCTCAGCAAGAAGCCTGCTTCTCCCTCTCCCACTCCCCCTGCTTGTGTTCCTGCTCTCGCTGTCTCTGTCAAATAAATACATAAAATCTTTTTTTTAATTTATTTTAAAATTGCAAGTTTTAACCAGAAATAATCATGCCTAAGAAGTGAAAAATGACACATAGTAAGTACTTTAAAATTCATTCTTCCCTCTCTGCTTCCTATTCCTTAAATGAAGTCAAGAAGCAAACTGCATGAAAGCATAGTTGGTAAGTACTGTCTACATTATTTCTCTTTATTATGACATTACTGACAGAGCATGAACTAATAAAAGTGCCAATATTGCAGGGATTTTAATGAACTAATATCTAATTTATCTAATATTGAGACAACTAGATATTGAATAACTAGGTCTAATTTATCTAACAACCTTCCATGAGTAGAGGGACGGAAGATAAGTCAAAGTCAGAACTAAATGATTTTATAAGGTCCATTCCCACTCCAAAATTCTATGATCTAATCAACAATTCATTAAACAATATTAAATACTCCTTTGTGTCAAGTACAGTGAAAGATATAAAACAAACATAACAGAGCCCCTGACCTCAAGTAATGAAATGCTGTAGAAAGGCATATAGGATGTTCTCTAAAAGAGGTGAAAATGTTACAATAGTTCAAAGAAAAGCAAAATCATTTATTGCTGGTAGTCAAGAAAGAGATGGTAGGTGAGAGAAAATGCTAGAAAGGCATCATGCAGGAAAGCACTGAGCTACTATACAAGACTAGAAAAAGATGGTCCCATTATCAGATAAGAAAAGAAAAAAGAATTTCAAAAGAGCAACATCGGAAATTACCATAAGTAGCTATTAACATATGGGGTGTAGCAGAGTTACACATTTTGTACGTATAAAGAATAAAAAGTAGTAATTTTTATTTTTTAAAAATTTTAGCAAAGTCTTCTAAATACTTATGCTTACAAAATAAGAATTTACAAATATCTTTTAATAGTAAAGAAAAAAAATCATAGAATCTTAATTACATACTCAAGATAACTCACTTTGTTTCAAAATCACTCTATCCCTCCCTGCCCACTATCTCCCCCCATCATAAGACTAACATTGTTTAACATTTGAACATTCCCAGTTGTGCCAGGCATTCACCGGTTTGCCCCTAGACACCCCTCCCTATTCTCCTACATCGATGCTCTGTATTGTAGGAACTACATTTCCCAGGCTCCCTTGACAATTGGCCTCTCAGGTCTGGCCAATAGGAGGCACTTGTGAAGGGCAGAAGCAGTGAAACCAGGGTAGTTCTCCTGCTCCATATCTATCTTCAGCAATGTCCCTGTTGCTTCACATTCTCCTGGACTGTCCCTCCTGTTAATCAATGAAAGCCTCTTTGCAGGTAGAAATGCGATAATTTTGCAATGACCCATGGCATACAGTGGGATCACAACTATTTATATTATCATGTACAGTTTAAAATAAATTGCCAGTCGAGGACAAGCCTTGGGGAGATGAAGTAGCAACTGAGCTTAACCATTAGGGCAGCATTGTTTATTTCAAGACCTGTAGGGTAGGAAGGCTAAATGCGACTATGTTAGAGAACTTACAAAAACAAAACAATGGGGCACCTGGGTGGCTCAGTCAGGCAAGCACCTGCCTTTGGCTCAAGTCATGATGCCAGGACATCCCAGGATCAAGCCCCACATCAAGCTCCCTGCTTAGCGGTAAGTCGGCTTCTCCCTCTGTTCCTCACCCTGCCCTCTCTCTCAAATAAATAATAAAATCTTAAAAACAAAATGATAATCTTAGAGCTTTAGAATCTCAGTTCAAAACAGTCAGAAAGCCAGAGTTTCCATGTTGACTTTAAAAGAATCTCTTATTTCTCATAGCTCTGTGGCTGACAAGGCTTTAAAGACCACACAGAAAATCTAATTATGGGGACTGCAGAATTACATTACAAGTTGAATGAAGAGTCTCACTAAGTTTCTAATGTTGAGATAGTACGTATCGGGGGCGCTTGGGTGGCTCAGTGGGTTAAGCCTCTGCCTTCGGCTCAGGTCATGATCTCAGGGTCCTGGGATCGAGCCCCAAGTCGGGTTCTCTGCTCGGCGGGGAGCCTGCTTCCCCCTCTCTCTCTGTCTGCCTCTCTGCCTACTTGTGATCTGTCTGTCAAATAAATAAATAAAATCTTTAAAAAAAATAGTATGTATCCGTTGGGCACTAAGTAGGAAGGTAGAAGATGGGATGAGGGCTTTTGGAATTAGACAAACCTGAAAATTATAAACTTCCAAATCCCCTCTAAACATCCCTTACCAACAAAAGCAGTTTTGCCTCCCTATCTGAGATAATTAGACTTCCCTTTCTTAAAGACTTACTAATGAGCACACCTGAAACAGTTGCATTGCAAAAAAAATTTGCAAGCACACGTCCACCACTCTTTGTCACCACAGATAAATTCAGATCTCAGTATGCCATAGGAGGAGACATGCATATCCTGGCCCAGGAGAAAAGAGCTTATGTAGCAAAAGAAATGCAAGATCTTGCTAATCTTGTCTTAGCAGGAACCTGCAGAACATACATAGGATTGGTTTGGATTTAATAATCCAGTTCTAACAGTTTGCTAGGATGCATCCATCCCCAATTTCAATCAAAATAATGGAATTCCAGAGTGATGAAGTCCAAGTGTTGGCAATTAACTTGAGCCTCCGAAATATGAAGTCTTAACCTATCATTATAACCTTAGGACCATCTCTAAGAATAAGAACTGCAGCTGCTTTTTGCCTCTCTGTTATATGCATATATTACTGACTTTTTTGGCTCCTCCCCTCTGGCCTCATATGAAAAATTTGGAAATAGCAACTTTTCAATTAAATTCATGAGGTACCAAATTATAAAGACCTGATAGTGAGGATATGTATCATCTGTGAGATGGATGCAACAACAAATAAACCTTTGTGCCCCCATTTTGGCAAGGGTGGGAGCACCTTTGTATAGAGGATATTTGAATTGCAACCTGCTACATTACTCAGAAAAAAGATATTACTGTGTGGGAGTTATATAGGAGCACAGGGGTGATAAAAAGTGTGGACAGCCAATCATTTTCCTGTTTGATCTCTGATCTATTTCCCCAACACACTTAATCTGCTCTACTCTATTATACAATTCCCATGCTCCACTGCCCAATGGCTTGACTTCTGGTAGTGTCTCTGGCAGGAACTGCATCTCTTTCAAGGTCCAACCCCCCTCCCTTCCCTCCAGCTTCCCAACACTGAACAGGCCTTACCATGGCTCTACCTCCCCCAAACAGCCCCAACTTCAGGACTCTGGTCACATCTTCTCTTCCCATTGGCCCTCTGGCCTATAGGCAGTGGTGGCTTCCTGCTGTTACTAATCTCTGGGTGACTTCACCATTCTCTATTTGGATTCTCTAATCCCTGGGTGACCTCACCATTCTCTATTCGTCTTCCAACACTTGTACAACCAATTCCCTCTATTAAGGTCCCTCTTCTTGCCTGATTGGACCATATTTGATTTCTCGAGCTACCCACACAGCTGTTAGGAACCTATCCTCTGTTCTTGAGGTTGCTTTCTTACTTAAGCGTTCAATACAGCAGCAGCAGCAGCAGCAAAATGGGATTTCCCTCCTTGAAAACAGGACTGCATTCTTTAACATCTTTAGGTTCAACCAGCTATCTTCAAAGCTCCTCTCTGTGGCACTCTTCATGTCCCCTACAGCATACCTCAGCCTCTCATAGAAAGGTTTTTCACAATTTTATGCCATGGTCCTTCTTGCAATCTCGCAAAGCCTTCTCAGAATAATGTGATTAAATGCATAAAACAATTAAAAAATCAAAGCATAAAAAAAATAGATCAGACAAAAGCAAATATGTGATGCCATAATGTACTTCTTTAATAACCCACTAAATAACAAGCTCTACATACAGTCTCAGAACCAGTGTAATTTCAAGGTCGTGACAGGTATAAACAATAAAAACAATAAACAATATTTTGAAACTTGTAATAATGGAATTGTGTATCTGTGATTTCTAATGAATACAAGGTCAATCGTACTGCCAATTCTATTACAAAGCTGTCATCATCAAGACAGTATGGGGCGCCTGGGTGGCTCAGTGGGTTAAGCCGCTGCCTTCGGCTCAGGTCATGATCCCAGGGTCCTGGGATCGAGTCCTGCATCGGGCTCTCTGCTCAGCAGCGAGCCTGCTTCCCTCTCTCTCTCTCTGCCTGCCTCTCTGTCTACTGTGATCTCTGTCTCTCATATAAATAAATAAAATCTTAAAAAAAAAAAGACAGTATGGTACTGGCACAAAAACAGAAACATAAATCAATGGAACAGAATAGAAAGCCCAGAAATAGACCCTCAACTCTATGGTCAACTAATCTTCGACAAAGCAGGAAAGAATGTCCAATGGAAAAAAGACAGTCTCTTCAACAAATGGTGTTGGGAAAATTGGACAGCCAAATGCAAAAAAATGAAACTGGACCATTTCCTTACACCACACACGAAAATAGACTCAAAATGGATGAAAGACCTCAACGTGATACAAGAATCCATCAAAATCCTTGAGGAGAAAGCAACCTCTTCGACCTCAGCCACAGCAACATCTTCCTAGAAACATCGCCAAAAGCAAGGGAAGCAAGGGCAAAAACGAACTACTGGGACTTCATCAAGATCAAAAGCTTTTGCA
>PISX010000629.1:68607-179889 GCA_004024625.1 Mellivora capensis
GACAGAATGGGAGAAGATATTTGCAAATGACATATCAGATAAAGGGCTAGTATCCAAAATCTATAAAGAACTTATCAAACTCAACACCCAAAGAACAAATAATCCAATCAAGAAATGGGCAGAGGACATGAACAGACATTTCTGCAAAGAAGACATCCAGATGGCCAACAGACACATGAAAAAGTGCTCCACATCACTCAGCATCAGGGAAATACAAATCAAAACCACAAAGAGATGATATCACCTCACACCAGTCAGAATGGCTAAAATTAACAAGTCAGGAAATGCCAGATGCTGGCGAGGATGCAGAGAAAGGGGAACCCTCCTACACTGTTGGTGGGAATGCAAGCTGGTGCAACCACTCTGGGAAAGAGCACGGAGGTTCCTCAGAAAGTTGAAAATAGAGCTACCCTACGACCCAGCAATCACACTACTGGGTATTTGCCCTGAAGATACAAATATAGTGATCCGAAGGGGCACATGCACCTGAATGTTTGTAGTAGCAATGTCCACGATAGCCAAACTATGGAAAGAACCTAGATGTCCATCAACAGATGAATGGATAAAGAAGATGTGGTGTATATATATACCACATAATGGAATACTATGCAGCCATCAAAAGAAATGAAATCTTGCCATTTGCAACGATGTGGATGGAACTAGAGGGTATTACGCTGAGCAGAAAAAAGTCCATCAGAGAAAGACAGTTATCATATGATCTCCCTGATATGAGGAAGTTGAGAGGCAATGTGGGGGGCTTAGGGGTAGGAAAGGAGTAAAGGAAACAAGATGGGATCGGGAGGGAGACAAACCATAAGAGACTCTTAATCTCACAAAACAAACAGGGTTGCCGGGGGGAGAGGGAGTAGGGAGATGGTGGTTGGGTTATGGACATTGGGGAAGGTATGTGCTATGGTGAGTGCTATGAAGTGTGTAAACCTGGCAATTCACAGACCTGTACCCCTGGGGCTAATAATACATTATGTGTTAATAAAAAATAAAAAAATTTTAAAAAGAGAGTATTGCTAATACTAGGATGGCTTATTAAAGGAGGGCCAACTAGGTTAAGGCTTTCATAACTGAAAGAAATGCTTAATTACTTAGAGGTTAGTAAACATAAACTATAAATTTTCCACATCTAAGTATATGGATTCCTTGGTGTCTCTGTTTCTAAGGATTCCAGCTTAAGAACACTCATTCTTAAAAGGACTCGGTAGATCAGTCAAACAATATCTTCTGCTTGGTCCTAAGTTTCCAGTACCTTTTGGCTTAAGAAAGTTAAATGGCTCTTCTTTGTCCTCTTCCATCCTCATTTCTCTAGGAGAAGGAGATCTCCCTGCTCTATCATCACTGTCTCGGCCATGGAGATATCTGAATAAAGCAGCTCTGTACAATTTCACACATGTCCTGAAATAGATATCTCTACTACCATGTCCTATTTCACACATCTCTATTTCACACATCTCTATTACCATGTTCTGATGATTCTAACAACCACTGCAACACTGAAGATCCAGTGGCATTGTCACATCCCAATCATCCGCATCCCAATCATCTCACCTAGAAGCAGTGAGCCTTATAAGCAACTCCTCTCTCCATACCCTCTGCCTAATAATTAAGCTCCAAAGTAATCTGCTATTTCTAAACCTATCAAAGAAAACTGAGGCTCAGAAAAATTAAATAATTTATCCAAGAACCCATAAAAACTATATTCCTAGAGATTTTAAGGGTATTTATTTTATTTTCTTTTTCATTGAGATACAACTGACATATTAGTTTCTGGTGCCCATCACGATTTCATATTTTGTATATATTGCAAAATGATCAACACAGTAAGTCTAGCAAACATCTGTCACCATACATAATTATAAATTTTTTCTTGTGATGAGAACTGTTAAGATCTACTCTCTTAACAACTTTCAAATACACGATACAGTATTATTAACTCTAATCACCATTCTGTATATTACAATCCCATGACTTGTTTATTTTATAATTGGAAGTTTATACCTTTTGACCCCCTTCAACCATTTTGCCCAACCCCTACCCCCAAACTCTGACAACCACCAATTTGTTCTGTGTATCTATGAGCTTGGTTTTTGGTTTTTGTTTTTAGATTCCACATATGAGATCATACTGCATTTGTCTTTCTCTGACTTATTTCACTTAGCCTAATGCCCTCAAAGCCCACCCATGTTGTCACAGATGGCAAGATTTCATTCTTTGTTATGGCTGAATAATAGTCCATTCTATGCCTGTGTGTGTGTATACATACACACTATATTTTCTGTATCCATTCATCCATCAATGGATAAAGATCTTATTTTTTTAAGATTTTATTTTTAAGAAATTTCTGCACCCAACATGGGCCTCTAACTCACAACTCAGCAATCAAGAGTCACATGCTCTACTGACTGAGACAGCCAGGGACCCCAGACTTTAAAGATACTTTATGCCAATCACCAGTATGATGTGTTTTAGCATTAGAAGTATTTAATAAAGCAAATATATGGCTTTAGTTTTTAGATAACTTCATTCCTCTCTGCCCTGCTTTATCATGGGCATATTTACAGATTATATGACAAAAAAATTAGTATATAATACAAGTAAAATCATCAAAACAAATAACTGAAACAATAAGAATGAACAATAACATGAAACTGGAGTTGAGCTGATAACAGCCTATTGAAAGAAAATTATCATTCCTTTTTTTTTTTTAAGATTTTATTTATTTATTTGACAGAAAGAGAGAGAGAGAAAACAAGCAGGGGGGCAGGGGAGGGAGAAGCAGGCTCTCCGCCGAGGCAGGAGCCCAATGCGGGGCTTGATCCCAGGATCCTGAGATCGTTACCGAGCTGAAGGCAGACGCTTAACAACTTAGCCACTCAAGCACCCCAAGAAAATTATCATTCTCCCCTAAAATAATTTCCTATCTCTTTAATGTGAACACATATTTCAAAACATTTTGATCAAACAAGAGAGAATAGTATGGTCTAAGAACTCTGATGACAACTGCAAATATATGTGAAAGAATATAGATAAATGACTATTACAATACAATTATTCCCAACTAAAATGAATATCTGGTTTTAAAAAATAAGTTTTGGAGATTATAAACAATTAACATACATTTAACAAACATCACTTTCAATTCACTATGTAATATTACAATGTCAATCAAAGCAATTACTACAATTACCCTTTAAAATTACCTCAACTGCCACTAAAAGTACGAATAAAACGGTCACATATTCACTGCTGCCTATTTTAATCAGAAGTTCCTGTTCCTTAGACTCTGAAAAAAGTCATTTTTTTATTCCACGCACAGCCACTGAGGACCTACTGCGTGCCAGGAAGAACTGTGAGAGAGACAGGGACAAAACATGATCAGTGCTTTCAGCTCTCAGGACACTTAGGGGCTAATAAGAACAGGGAAGTGTGAAATAAATGTTTTGGCTCTAAAGCACCTGTAACAGCACCACATTATAGCAGAGTGAAGGAGTCATTCGTTGCACCTAGGGGGGCTTTAAAAGTTTTCCTGACAGGACAGCATCAGAATTCAGCAAAAAAAGGAAGGAAACAACACTGTTTATACTTAAATGTCAATAAATTATGGCCACTATTATAGAACACAGACACTTTATAAATTTTATTTCCCTTAATTATCACAACAACCCTTTGGGACGAGCATTTCACAGTGGGAAAACAATGAGGTACAGGATAAACAACTAGCTCAAGGTCACATTATCTTGTAATTATGGAAGAGCCAAGAATGAGTCCAGATTTGTGTAACTTGATATTCTTCCCACCACACCAAGCTGCCTAAGCTGAACTTAAAGAGTTAGATTTAAAAAGAGGAAAAAGAGAAAACAGAAAAAACACAACTGACAGAAGTGATATAAACATATAATTCATGGGGGCGCCTGGGTAGCTCAGTGGGTTAGGCCTCTGCCTTTGGCTCAGGTCATGGTCTCAGGGTCCTGGGATCAAGCCCTGCATCAGGCTCTCTCCCTCCCTAGCAGAGGGCTTGATCTCTGCCTAGCAGAGAGCCTGCTTCCCCATCTCTCTCTGCCTACTTGTGATCTCTGTCTGTCAAATAAATAAATAAAATCTTAAAAAATATATATAATTCATGAATTCTCTCAGAGAAAAAGAGAACTATATATATATACATATACCAGGAAATATATATATTTATACATATACATACATAGTAATAAAAGATATAATGATAAAATAAAACTAAAGAAACTAGGATAATTTTATGAATTCCACTATGACTAAAAATTCTGTACTCAGAGGCACCTGGATGGCTCAGCAGGTTGAGCAGCTGACTCTTGATTTCAGTTCAGGTCATAGTCACAGGGTCCTGGGATCAAGCCCCATCAGGCTCCCTAAGGGAGTCTGCTTGTCAAGTCTCGCTACCCTTCCCCCTCTGCCCCTCCCCCTACTCAGCCACATGCGTGCTCTCCCTCTCTTTCTCTCTCTAAAATAAATAAACAAATCTTTAAAAAATTCCATACTCAGATCTACTTAAGATTGTTTCATGATTGAGCCATAAAGAACCTAACTGAAATTTCAAAAATGTCTAATTCATAAATCCTTTAGTCACTAAAGGCATTCATCACTTACTTTTTTGTCAAGTTTAACCCATTAATTAAATTTAAGACAACATACAAATATAATAATTCATTAAACTTCTACTTAACACTCCCATACAGTTCCACTATATTAAAAAAAAAACCTGTTTTCTTTATTATAATTTCTCTTTTAAGCTCAAGAACGCCATGGTGATGTTAAACATGGAGCCTGTAATATATAATGAATCTAAAATAACCAAATTCTACTTTCAACATTGACAGAAAAAAATTTTACCTCTGCATTGTGCTTAGTTGTTATTTCTAATTTTTCCTTCTTAGCCCGGTGGAGCTTCTTTCTGAGTTCAGCAGTGATGTCCAATTCGGTTTCATTTTTAAACATTTGTTTTACATCAGATGAGGCATTCTTCAATCTATAAAATGAGATAATAAGATATAATTCTCACTAAGTCTATTTCTGGTATTTCTAATAAGTTATTTTTCAAAATCACAAGCAACATGATATGGTCTTGGGCCTAAAGAAATGTATGATCTAGTAAAAGATGTCGACTGCAAAAGCTAGATAGTGTGTGGCTAGAAATAAACTACCATTTCAAGATGGTACTTAAAGTAATGATTCTATCACAAGCTGTGCAGTTGTGTTTTGTTTTTAAGATTTTATTTACTTATTTGAAAGAGAGACAAAGGTAGTGAGAGAGAGAGAGCACAAGCGGGAAGGAGAGGGAGACGTGGGCTTCCAGCTGAGCAGGGGGCCTGACTCAGGTCCTGATCCCAGGAGTCTGGGAACAGGACCCAAGCCTAAGGCAGATGCTTAACTGACTGAGCCACCCAGATGCCCCACAGACTGCATAGTTTTGGAAAATATTGAGATCTTTTTACTTTTTTAAGTACTACATTTTATTTATTGCAAGTGTAATAAATATATATTACAAAAAGAAAAAGCATAAGTGACAGAACATAAATTTAGGCTTAAACAGAGCAGACTAGGGGCGCCTCAGTGGCATAGTAGGTTGAACTTCCGACTCTTGGTTTTGGCTCAGGTGTGATCTCACCATCATGAGGTGGAGTCCCAGGATGGGCTCCATGCTGCATGCAGATATCTGCTTAGGATTCTCTCTCCCTTTGCCCCCTACTCCACTCTCCCTCTCTCTAAAACAAATAAACAAATCTTCAAAAAGAAAAAAGAAAAAAAGCAGACTAAAGCCCTCTCTCCCAAAAATTAAAAATTTAATGCAAGTATCAGCAAAGAGAATTTAGAGATAAAAATCCACAAGGAGAAAGAGCACAAAAATGAGTGATAGCTATTAAATAACAGAAGTTGGAAATCAGGTGGACAAGTAATAACTGATTTACATAAAAGAACTGAATTTAAAGCCAAAGGTAGGGAAAGCAACCTGATTTACATCCATATTATTTTACTTTATTTTCAGTGTGCCAAAATTCATTGTTTATGTACCACACCCAGTGCTCCACAATAAATGCCCTCCATCATACCCACCACCTGGTTTATACCCAAAAGCTCAATTAATTGACAACAGCTTTGAAAACGGGGTAAAAGTAAAGCAAAAACAAGATAACTGGTTGAAAGTCTGCCAAAGAAATGAGATCCTGGGATCCTTTACCCTACACACCACACAACTGGGTACCAATCTCTCTCACTCTGGCAAGCACAAAGTAATGGTTTATTCATAGGAGGGATAAAACAGAAGGTCTGTGGATTAGAGACATCAGATAGAAATGGTGTAAGACCCCATACCAAAAATAGGAGACTCGAGTCAAAAATTATGCTGGTCTTGGGGCGCCTGGGTGGCTCAGTGGGTTAAGGCCTCTGCCTTCGGCTCAGGTCGTGATCCCGGGGTCCTGGGATCGAACCCCGCATCCGGCTCTCTGCTCAGCGGGGAGCCTGCTTCCCCCTCTCTCTCTCTGCCTGCCTCTCTGTCTACTTGTGATCTCTCTCTGTCAAATAAATAAATAAAACCTTTTAAAAAAAATTATTCTGGTCTTCTACAACATCTTGTATGCCAGAATAATGGCAGCCAAGCAGAGAACAGAAGGTGAAAACCAGCAAAGTGAAAAAGACCTAAAGATGCTAACGCTAGGGGTTCTTTTTTTTTTTAAGATTTTATTTATTTACTCGACAGAGAGAGAGAGATCACAAGCAGGCAGAGAGGCAGGCAGAGAGAGAGGAGGAAGCAGGCTCCGCGCCGAGCAGAGAGCCTGACGCAGGGCTTGATCCCAGGACTCTGAGATCATGACCCGAGCTGAAGGCAGAGGCTTAACCTACTGAGCCACCCAGGCGCCCCAACACTAGGGGTTCTTCAACAAACACCTTAACCACATCACCCTATAGAGAATGCCATAAACACAAAGCCTTACACACTGGGCTTCCAATCATCTTGTTAGGCGCCTTGTTTTAAATAAGAGAGCAGTGAGCTGAGGATCACCAGAAGTTAGGAAGCAAGAGTTTAGAAAGACAGAGACCAAATCAGGGGACAGAGAGGAAGAACCCTCAAAAATTATGCAGGAAAAAGGGAACATAAAAAAGAGGGGGGAAAAAAACCTCCAGAAAAATAAGAGAAGAAGTAATGTCCATAAAACAAAAACTGAATGTGATTTTTTAAAAAATGAAATATTTAGAGAACAGAAAACAGAACTCTTGGAAAACAAAATACAAACTAAGGAACGAAAAGCTAAATAAGTAAATGTTAAAAAAAAAAAAAATCTCCTGGATGCCTGAAAAAATACCAAGGGAGGGCACCTGGGTGGCTCAGTGGGTTAAAGCCTCTGCCTTCGGCTCAGGTCATGATCCCAGGGTCCTGAGATCAAGCCCCGAATCGGGCTTTCTGCTCAGCGGGGAGCCTGCTTCCTCCTCTCTCTCTCTGCCTGCTTCTCTGCCTACTCGTGATCTCTGTCTGTCAAATAAACAAATAAAAAATAAAATAAAATAAATTTTTAAAAAAATACCAAGGGAAAATAATTCCCATTTAGAATTTTATGCCCAACAAGTTACAGGGGAATGAGGAAGACTATTTCAGATCTGCAAGGCACCAAAATGATTATCTCCCATGAACTTTCTCAAGAGGACCTAAACTGAGGAGGAGAAAGACATGGGATCCCAAATGTAGGGTATTCAAGACAGAAAAAACAGCAATGGGATTTCTAGGAGAGTGAAGAAAGGAACAGCAGGTGACAAGTGTGACCCTGAGACGAAAGCACAGCATCTAATGGGCAATGTGTCCCAGCTGGACTACTGGACTGGCCAAAGCCTCCAGGAGTGACTTCTTGAAGAAGATCCACACAGAAGACAACAGAAGGCTTCAGGGGGCTGGGTGAAAGCAGTGAAGGGGATTAAGAATACACTTAATCTTGATGAGCCCCAGGTAATGTATAGAATTGTTGAATCACTGTATTGTACATCTGAAACTAATATAACACTGTGTGTTAACTGTGTTAGAATTACAATTAAAGATAAACCCAGAATACTTCAACTGTCTGAACATACTGAAAGACTTATGCCACTTGATTGGAGTACGAAGCTGAATTCATGATAAATTCATAGAAATTAAGCAAACTAAACAATCAACGAAACAATGATCAAATCCAAGGAAAACAATGTACGAAAAAGACAAAAAAAAATTTCTAAATGAAGAAAATCAACTGGAAAGTTTTTGAAATTATAATAATGTAAACATGAAAAACAAATATAGAGAGGACAGAAAAAGGAGGGAAGCATGAATGAAAACTAAATGATGATCTTTTGTAGTGTGGGCAGTCAGTAGAATAACAGCTAAACCTGAAAAATCAAATAGCAATATAAAAAAAAATTTTGAGAGCTTTAGATCTTAAAAATCATTTCAGAATATGGTGACAGTGCTGGCTTTGGCAGCACATATACTAAAATTGGAACGATACAGAGATGAGTTTGGCCCCTGCACGTAGTACAGCGACAGATGGCAGCCACAATTTTCGTGAGCATAGCGTAACACAGACTTGTTGAATCACTATCTTGTACTGAAATTGATGTATCATTGTGTGTCAACCATACCTCCATACAAAAAAACACAAAATCTTAAATAAATTAAATCAAATTTAAGATAATATTTAAAATAAAAATCATCTCAGAGTTGAAAATGATTGTTTCTAGAGATCAAGAGGGTAATTTGTCACAAGCAAATTAGCACTGCTTTTTCCTAATGTCAGTGAGTAAGCCTTTCAGAACATGAGATTCCTTAAATAACATACATATGTAACTTTAATTGTTAAGATAATTTTTTAAGATAAGACTAAAATAAAACAACACAGAGAATCAATGAAACCAAAAGTTGGTTCTTTAAAAAGATCGACAAGCACTCAGATCCACTGAGCACCTGGGTGTCTCAGTGGATTAACCATCTGTCTTCAGCTCAGGTCATGATGCCAGAGTCCTGGAATCAAGCATCTAAGCACAGACTCCTTGATCAGCAGAGAGCCTGCTTCTCCCTCTCCCACTCTCCCTGCTTGTGCTCTCTCTTTCTCTCTCTCTCTCTCTCTCTCTCTCTGTCTTACAAATAAATAAAATTTTTACAAATAAATAAATAAATATGAAAAGATCAACAAATCTAAACACAAAGAAAACTCAAATCCATATGGCTTCCCTAGTAAATTCTACCAAACATTTAAAGAAGAAAGAATATCAATCCTCACTTTAGAAGAGGTGGAGACACTTCCCAGCTCATTCTATTAACCCAGATTACATAAAATCAAAGTGAGTCAGATAGCACAAGAAAGGAAAACTACAGTCCAGTATTCCTCATGAACAGAAATGCAAAAAATCCTCAACAAAACATTAGCAAACTAAATCCAACAACATTTTAAAAGGATTACACAACATGACCAAGTGGGATTTGTCCCCAAAACAGAAAATTAACTTAATGTCTGAAAATCAGTTGATGTAATATACCATTTTACTGAAATAAAAAATAAAAATTACATAATCATCTCAATAGATACAGAAAAAGCACTTGATAAAATTCAACATTGATTCGTGATTTTTTAAAAAATGCAACAAACTAGGAATTCAAGGAAATTTACTCAATCTGGTAAAAAGCTTCTATGAAAAACTTACAAGTGGCATACTTATTGGTGAAAGACTAAAAGCTCCCCCTAAGACTGGGAACAAAACAAACATGTCCATTTCTATTTGAGCCTGTACTGGAGGAGGGAGGGAGGATGAGAGGAAGGAAGGAAGGATGGACAGACAAGTGGGCATATGTATTAGAAGGAAAGAAATAGAACTATCCTTTTTTTTTTTTTTAAGTAAGCTCTATGCCCAATATAGAGCTTAAACTCACGACCCCATGTTCTACCAACTGAGCCAGCCAGGCTACTCAAAAGTAAAACTGTCCTTAATTGCAAAGGACATGATCCTGTAAAAATATCCTAAGAAATTCATTAAGAAACAAAAACACTGGAACTAAAACAATAATTTTATCAAGGTCACAGAATGTAAAATCAATATACAAAAATCAATTACATTTCTATATATTAACAATGAATAATCCAAAAATGAAGTTTAGAAAAATAATTCCATTCAAAATAGCATCAGAATAATAGATTTAGAGGGAGCCTTCGTGGCTCAGTGGGTTAAGCCTCTGCCTTTGGCTCAGGTCATGATCTCAGGGTCCTAAGATTGAGCCCCGCATCAGGCTCTCTGCTCAGCGGGGAGCCTGCTTCCCCCTCCCCCTGTGCCTGCCTCTCTGCCTACTTGTGATCTCTGTCAAATAAATAAATAAAATATTTTTTAAAAAAAGAAGACATGTAGCTCATTGTACCATACTTGAGACTCTAGAAATAAACTTATATACATTTGGTCCATTAATTTTCAACAGAGGTGTCAAGACAATTCGGTGGGGAAAAAACAGTCTTATCAACAAATGGTGCTGATAACAACTGGATAAAAACATTTAGACCCTCACCTCACACTATACATAAAAAGTAACTTAAGGGGCACCTAGGTGGTGCCCCAACAATTAAGTGTTGGACTCTTGATTTCAGCTCAGGTCATGATCTCAGGGTCATAAAATTAAGCCCCGCAAGGGGCTCCACACCCAGCAGGGAGTCTGCTTAGGTTATCCCCCTCTGTCGCTTTCCTCTCTGCCTCCCCCATGCTCACTTAGAGATGCACTCCCTCACTGAAATAAATAATTTTTTAAAGAGTTTATTTATTTATTTATTTATTTGAGAGAGAGAGAGAGAGAGAGCGCTCACGCGCGGGCACACACAAGCAGGGGGGATGGGCAATGGCAGAAGACAAGCCGACTCCCTGCTGAGCAGGGAGCCAGACGAAGAGCTCAATCCCAGAACTCTGGGATCACGACCTGAGCCAAAGGAAGACACTTAACCAACTGAACCATCCACGCTCCCCTAAAATAAATAAATCTTTAAAACAAAAAGATTCTCTCTCCCTCTCCATCTGCCCCTCCCCCTACATGCATGCTTGCTCTCTAAAAAAAAATAAATAAATAGTAAGTTCAAATGGAGCATAGACCTAAATGTAAAAACTGAAATTATAAAACTTCTAGAAGAAAACATAGGAGAAAAATCTTCATGACCTAAAGTTAGGCAAAGATTTCATAGATACGAAACCAAAAGCACAATCCATAAAGGAAAAGAACTGGAAGGACACCTGGCTGGCTCAGTGGGTATAACATGTGACTCTTGATCTCAGGGTCATGAGTTCAAGCCCCACATTGGGCAGAAAGAAAAAAAGAAAAAAGGAAAAAATTGGACTTTATAAAAATTTAAAACATTTGGACTTCTAAAGACATTATTAAGAAAATGAAGTCAAGCCAACAAATGGGAGATAATATGTGCAATTATATATCTGATAAAAGATAAAAGACTTGTATCCAAAATATATTTTTAAAAAATGCTTAAAGCTCAACAGCAAAAAGACAACTAGTTTAAAAATGAGCAAAAGATATGAATAGGCTTTTCACCAATGAAGATATACAAATGGCAAAAAAAATCACATACAAAGATGCTCAACGTCATTACTCATTAGGAAAATACAAATTAAAATTACAACATACTGCTTCATACTCACTAGAATGACTATAATAAAAAGTCAATTAAAAAATTCAATCACTAGATTGTACACCTGAAACTAATATAGTACATTATGTTAATTAACTACACTGGAATTAAAAGGAATTTTTTAAAAAGATCAGAAAATAGCAAGTGTTGGCAAGGATGTGGAGAAACTAAAACCCTTGTATATTGCTGGTGGGAATGTAAAATGGTCCAGCCACTTTAGAATACAACCAAGGGTTTCTTTTTTCTTTTCTTTTCCTTTTTTTTTTTTTTTTAAGATCTTATTTATTTGACAGAGAGAGAGAGAGATCACAAGTAGGCAGAGAGGCAGGCAGGTGGTGGGGGGAGCTGAAGGCAGAGGCCTAACCCACTGAGCCAGCCAGGCACGCCATCTTTTTTTTGTTTAAGATTTTTTTTTATTTCTTTATTCATAAGAGGCAAAGAGACAGAGGGAGAAGCCGGCTCCCCGCTGAGCAGGGAGTCCAATGTGGAACTTGAATCCAGGAGCCTGGGATCATGACCTGAGCCGAAGGCAGACACTTAACCATCTGAGCCACCCAGGTGTCCCAACCTAGCAGTTTCTTAAAAAAAAAAAAAAAAAAAAAAAAAAGGTAACATAAATTTGCTGTACAATGAAGTAATGCAGCTCCTAAGAATCTACCCAAGAGAAATGAAACCCTCCCCACACAAAGGCTCGTACACAAATGCTCAGAGCAGCATTATTTATAACAGCCAAAAACTGGAAACCACCTAAATGGCCATGAGCTGGTGAGTGGGTAGCCAGAATGTTCTACAGCCATACAACAGAATACTACCCGGCAATAAAAAAGAAACAGTACTGATACCTGTTAACAACATGATAAACCTGAAGAACATGCCTAGTGAAAGAAGCCAGACACAAAAGACCACATATTGTATGATTCCATGTGTATGAGTTGTTCAGAAAAGGCAAATCTACAGAAAGTAAATTAGTGGTAAATAGCAAAGTTTAACTTCATTTAGCCAGATTCTAAAATTCTAGAGAGCAATTTAGTCATTAAAAATCAGGACAGATATCATTCTGGGGTCCTGGGATCAAGTCCTGCATCAGGCTCCTTGTTCAGCAGGGAGCCTGCTTCTCCCTCTGCTTGCTGCTCCCCCCTGCTTGTGCGAGCTCTCACTCTCTGACAAATAAATATATAAAATCTTTAAAAAAACATCAGAGATACTTGTATGGCAAGATGTTCTCTCCAAAAGTGAAAACGTTTTTACTGAAGTCAAAAGTTTATATTTTATTCACTTATTTCATACCTTGCTCCAGAAAGGATTGAAGGTAGCTTCTAAAGATAGGTGGAAAATGTTTCTGTGGCAAATCCTATTTATAGGTGAAGTACATGTTAGTCATGGTCCTTGCCCCACCCACACACCCTTGCTGAAAAGGCAGTCTAGATCAGTTCTTCTCAAACTAAGTAGGAACAAGGACTCTTCCCCCCCAACAAATGGTGATTTTGTAAAATATATTTAAAATGATTAAAATAACTATCTTTAAGATGACTAAACAGAAATTTTTTTTATTAACATACAATGTATTATTTGTTTCAGGGTTTCTGTGATTCATCAGTCTTACACAATTCACAGCACTCATCACATCACAGCACATACCCAATGCCCACCCCCCAGCCACCTCATCCCTTCCAACCTTCCCCTCTGGCAACCCTCAGTTTGTTTCCTGAGATTAAGAGTCCCTTATGGTTTGTCTCCCTTTCTGGTTTCATCTTGTTTCATTTTTCCCTCCCTTCCCCTATGATCCTCTGTCTTGTTTCCCAAATTCCTCATATCAGTGAGATCATATGATAATTATCTTTCTCTGATTGACTTATTTTGCTTAGCATAATCCCCTCTAGTTCCATCGACACCATTGCAAATGGCAAGATTTCAGCTTTTTTGATGGCTGCATGGTATTCCATTATGTGTATATACCACATCTACTTTATCCATTCATCTGTGGATGGACATCTGGGCTCTTTCCATAGTCTGGCTATTGTGGACACTGCTGTTATAAACACTGGGGTACAGGTGCCCCTTTGGATCACTACATTAGTATCTTTGGGGTAAATACCCAGTAGTGCAATTACTGGGTCATAGAGTAGCTCTATTTTCAACTTTTTGAGGAAACTCCATGCTGTTTTCCACAGTGAACAAGAAATTGTTTTGAAAAGAAATTTTAAAAAGAGATAAAATGCAACCCCAAGTGTTTTATTACTAGATTTAACGAACAGAAAATTACTCTGCTTCATGATTATAAAAGTTTCTAAACACTTTCAATTTCTGTATTTAGTTCTTTGTAAACCACACTTTGGACTGCACTCTCTGAATTGGCTCGGTTTTATATTCTAGACTCAGAGTTTTCTATTTTTCACATCAGAGGTGAATCAACCCAAAGCAGGCACCTCACCCAAAGGTAGATATCAAGGGTACAAAAAAGCGGAACAGCGCAATTCTTGGAACATAAACTTCAAGTTCAAGAGCAGTGGAACGGGAGCTAAAACCCAAAGAAGGCCTTGAGAGAAGCCATGAACGGCCACTGGGGCGTGAAGTTAGAACAACTGGAGCCACAGAGATTAGGGCAGGCCAGAGTAATGACGACACAGAAATGGGAATAAGCAGAACCATGAGAAGGAGAAAAGACTGGAAAAGGAGAGAAGAATAAGCGGTTCTCTAAGGGCAGGAGAAAGTCCATACACTGACTTTCAGGGACGAGTTAACAAAGGAGCACAGACCACAGCATTACAGTCCCTACATCCCGTTCCTGTTGCGTCCTCCAGGCACCTGAAGCTTTGGCCTCCCTTGGCCCACCCTGAGAATCCACCCCCAACCACTGACTTCTCCCCGCTACCTGAAACCCGAAAGCACTCCCCGACTCCCCGACTACCAGAAGGGACTGGCGGCTTACCTTTGAGCGTCACCGGGGGCATTACTTGAACTGTTTAAACTCATGGTAAGTCTCTTCCAACTCTCTGAAAACAGCCCACTGTTTCTGAGTCGTGTACTTCGTTATTGAGGATTACACCTGTCCCAGATGTCTGTGGCTTACAGGTTATATGGGCTGAAGTCTGTTAAGATAGTAAGCAATATAACAGTGAGTTATATGAGTGAGAATAAGAGTCCTGAGACTATGAGTGATTTTTGTCTTTTCATTCATCTTACTTGTATTTTTTTTTTCAGTTTTATTTATTTATTTGAGAGAGAGCATAAGCAAGGAGGAGAGGGAGAAACAGACACACCACTGAGCAGGGAGCGTGACACTGGGCTTGATCCCAGGACCTGAAGGGAAAGCAGACACTAAACCAACTGAGCCACCCAGACCCACCTTACTTGTATTTTAAAAACTATTTTATAACAAACATGAAAACATTTAAAAACTGTTATGTTTCTTTTTTTTTTTTAGATTTTATTTATTTGACACAGAGAGAGAGAGCACAAGCAGGGGGAGCAGCAAGCAGAGGGAGAGGGAGAAGCAGATGCCCACTGAGCAAGGAACCTGATGCAGGGCGTGATCCCAGGCCCTGGAATCACTATTGGGCCAGTCAGCTGCTGAGCCAAGACACCCAGGCAGCCCTGATTTCTTTTCAAAAAAGATTTTTTTTAAAATATTAAATGTTGGGACGCCTGGGTGGCTCAGTTGGTTAAGCGGCTGCCTTCGGCTCAGGTCATGATCCCAGCATCCTGGGATCGAGTCCCACATCGGGCTCCCTGCTGAGCAGGGAGCCTCCTTCTCCCTCTGCCTCTGTGTGCCTGTGCTCGCTCTCTCGCTCTCTCTCTCTGACAAATAAATAAAATCTTAAAAAATATATATATTAAATGTTAAAAAGATATTCCTTCTTATACAAACAAAATTCTATAAGATTATTTTAATTTCTCAAATGAAGAGAAAAATTTTTCTTTTCTTAAAGATTTTATTTATTTATTTATTTATTCAACAGAAAGAGAGCACAAGGTGGGAGAGGGGCAGAGGCAGAGGGAGAGGCACACTCGCCACTGAGCAGGGAGCCCCATATGAGCCCCAATCCCAGGACCCAGGATCATGACCCGAGCCTGAGGGCAGATGCTTAGCCAATTGAGCCACCCATGCCCCAAGAAAAAATGATCTTAATAAAATAGTGACAAATTAATCTTGAACTAGAAAAGGAATGTAGAGCCTATTTCTAGAGAACAGAATGCAGTCTGAAAGAAAATGAAATCCAGGGACATTTTTAAGTCCCGAAAACCATTTTCATAAATGATATATTTTTTAATGCAATGCTACAATCAATGAGACCAAAGTACTTCCCACAAATGATCTCATGGTAATTTCCAAAGTCCTTATGTTAAAGATCAAGGAGGAATAAGGAAATAAAGAATATGGAAAGAGGAGAATAGTTGTCACTTACACTGGCCTGTCTAGAACTTTCTTCTATGGGAGGTACTCCAAATTATACAAAGCTAAACATTTAAAGTAAGTTGCTTTTATAACACACACACACACACACACACACACACACACACACACATATGTATATGTATATGATATGAAGGAATCTCTGAATGAATATTTTAAACAGAGATAACAATGATTAAGTTCAGACAGACACAAATATCGAGATCTCACAAGCATCTCTTGGTATTCCTAGTAGAAGTCCAATAGCCTAAGAAAGACCATAAGCTTTGGATTCAGAGGGATCTGAGTTAGGATGCCTTTAAGTATCTTTGAAGTATGTGGTCGTGGGCAAGTCATTTACACTCTCTGCACTGGTTTCCTCAACCACAATAAGGGGATAAATTACATCAATCTCATATATCTGACATTTAAGTAATATATACAGCATTATACAATCCTCAGTCATTGTAAGTTTCTATTACTGAATACAGTAACCTCGGGGAAAATATTATAGTCCCTGATAAAGGAAGGGAGTGAGTAATACTTAAGGTGATTTGATCTAGGTGAAAGATGTATCAAAAGAATTATTTAGTAGAATTGTCAGTGTACAGGGATATCTAGAAGATAAAAAAAAAAAAAAGAACTAACTCTCTCTCCCTGTTCCTAATAAACCTTCAAAGATTTCACTGAAAGAAAAGGGACTCAAATAAACCAACCAAGATGGAGACAAAACCAAAGTGCTACGAACTGAGTAATGATTTCTACAGACAGATACCAACAGATCTTTGAAACAGTGAGTTAGCTGATACTAGAATACTTTGCCCCAGAACAAAGAAGATGGAGTTTTTACCAAGATAGAGGGAAAAATCCTATTTCTCTAGGGACCTGAAAGACTAAGTTTGGAAACAGTGGTAGACAAACATACCACTGTCGATTTATTGAGCACCTAATACAGTGAATCCTGATCCTTACAACACTGCAATGTAAAAACTGTCCTACCTGAGATTTATTGTCCTCACTGCAATTAAGGAAACTCATCTGATTCAAAGAGGCTAAATTACTTGCTTATGGACAGTCTGCTACTAAATGGAGGATACTAAAGACTCAGTCAAGCTCTTCTGATACTAAGTCCGGGTCTTTTCACCTTACCACCATACTCCCAAAGATCAGACACCAGAAAAACTGTCTTGAGAATGGAAGTTAAGGAATTAAAACTTAGAATGGAGTACCAGGCTCAAAAGCATGTATGTAAAATGTTGCTACTTTTATGCGAAAGATTAAAAACACACGGGTATGCATATGTGTCACAATAGGCACAAACAGAATCTCTCACCCACAAGAAAAGAATTTACATAGATAGGAGTTTAATAATGTCTGTTGTGTTTTGTTTTGGCTTTATTTGGGGCAGAAAAGTGTGGGAAGAGGTAGTTAACCAAATATTAATAAAGTTGTTTCAATAAAGCTAAACTGAAGAGAATTTTTTTTTTTGGCCCATCATTTTGGTAGCTAACATCTTCAAATGGGAGTAGTCTTCTAGAGAGAAAAGTGTCTTCTATGGGTCAGGAGCAAGTTTCATCAATTTCCAGATCACTGACACAGATAATGTGGTAGACAGATGGTCCCCACAATCTTGGCCCCCACTGGTATTTTTCTCTCATATAATAATCCCCTCCCCTTTGCTGTGGGCAGAACCTGTGACTTGCTTCTGACCAACAGAATATGGCAAAGGGATGGTGATATGCCACTCCCATGATTACATTATGTTATGTAAGACTCTGTCTTAAAAAGACCAAAATGACAATCTCCTGCGGGGCTTGAAGAAGCAAAATGCCATGCTGGGAACCACCTACAGAGAGGGCTACAAAACTGAAACAGCAGGCAGCCTCCACCCTGCAGCCAGCAAAAAGCTAGATGCCTCACTCAGACAGATGCCGACAGGACACAAATTCTGCCAACAATCGAAATAGGCTGCAAAGTGGATTCTTTCCAGTCAAACCTCCAGATGAGAATACAGCCCAGCCAGCACCCTGACTGCAGCCCAGTGAAACTCTGAGCAGAGGATCCACCTAAGCTGTGCCCAGATTCCTGACCTGGGTGCTGTTTCAAGCCACTAAGTTTGTGGTATTTGTCCCACACCAATAGAAAACTAATATGGGGCGGTGGAGGGAGGGGCGTCTGGATGGCTCAGGCTGAAGAGAATGCGACTCTTGATTTCAGGGTCGTGAGTTTGAGCCCCACATTGGGTATAACGGTTACTAAAAAATAAATAAACTTCAAAAAAAAAACTAATATGGATAAGAAATTTGAAAATACTCTTGTGGGGTTAAGAAGAAAAAGAAGTTGAGGGACGGGGCGACTGGGTGGCTCAGTGGGTTAAAGCCTCTGCCTTCGGCTCAGGACATGATCTCAGGGTCCTGGGATTGAGGCCCACATTGGGCTCTCTGCTCAGCGGGGAGACTGCTTCCTCCTCTCTCTGCCTGCCTCTCTGCCTACTTGTGATCTATGTCTGTCAAATAAATGAATAAAATCTTTCAAAAAAAAAAAAAAGAAGTTGAGACACAAGAAAGGTACAAAAATGAGTTCTCACATCAGCCCTGTCTGCATGTGTCTTTCATAAAGTCATTTTTCTACAATTTATTAATTTAAATGAGGGACATTGTAAAAACTATCTAAGGTAATTAGGGAAACTAGAAAATCTAATTTACATTTCTGTTGACAACAAAAAGTTACAAAATACAAATGAATAAGGGCAAACCACCAACAGCCACAAAACCCATATGGGAGCTGCAGAAGTATATAAGGAGGAGAAAGCAGAGTATGGAAATAACAAGGCTACATCTGAAAGAACACCAAAAAGAGCCAACAGATATTCAGTGGGGAGCACTGCAAGCCAATCTGGGAACAGCAGATGAATCTGAGAGAAGTCTGCCCGTTCCACAAGTCAGCATGCCATACAAGCATATGGTAAGAAAGTCTTGAAAGGGCTGGTACAGTCCTGCCTATGAACTCTCGGATCTGAGCTGCCAAGGTCGCCTTCCTGGACAGAGGTCCCCACTAAAGAGAAACTGCAAAGAATGTAATCAAAACCGAGCAGGACAGGGGAAATAAAGACAAAGCAATGGCCCAAACCAAACTGTAGGAGGAAACAGAACCAGGAAATCTCAGAAACAAGCCACCACAGTTTTTAACATTCACAAAACACCACAAGACAGAGTTCCATGAAGTCAGAGAAGCTTTCCTGAAGCTTGCCCCAATCTCAAAGTTCAAGCAAATTAATCTTCCATAAAAATAAGCAACAAAGGGGCGCCTGGGTGGCTCAGTGGGTTAAGCCTCTGCCTTCGGCTCAGGTCATGATCCCAGGGTCCTGGGGTCGAGCCTCACGTCTGGCTCTCTGCTCGGCAGGGAGCCTGCTTCTCACTCTCTCTGCCTGCCTCTCTGCCTACTTGTGATCTCTGTCTGTCAAATAAATAAATAAATAAAATCTTAAAAAAAAAAAAAAAAAAGCAACAGGGCACCTGGATGGCTCACTGGGTTAAGCCTCTGCCTTTGGCTCAGGTCATGATCTCAGGGTCCTGGGATCGAGGCCCACATCAGGCTCTCTGCTCAGCGGGGAGCCTGCTTCCCCCCTCTCTCTGCCTGCCTCTCCGCCTACTTGTGATCTCTCCCTGTCAAATAAATAAATAAAATCTTAAAAAAAAAATAAGCAACAGAAAAGTATGTGGTCAAATCCCATATGAAGTGAACACAGGTAAAAAGAGAGCAGAATTGAATGCTACAAATGAAAGCATGACAGAAAGACATGACCACAAAACAGATGAAACCTGTAACATACTATTTCAAGATAAGCTAAAAGACCCTAACAAAATGGTACAAGACAGGAAAGAATTGGAATTAGGAAAACTCCGAAAGAAGGTGACAACCATCAGAGTTAGAAATGAAAGAAAAAAAATTCAGTGATGAAGACCAAGAGGGGACACAAAGTAAATACACATGACAGAAAATGCCTGAAAGGACACAGGAAATAAAAAGAGGAAAGTTTTCTGAGTGAAAAGAAATGAAGGAGAGATCAAAAGGATTCAAAAGAAAGTGACAAAATACTGAATCCAGGCAAAGAATAACCAATGTGCAGATAGCAGGAGTCCCTGCGTAAGAAGACAAAAGCAAGGGAAACGAATACTAAAAACTATAATCCAGGAAAACTTTCCTGAAGTAACAAAAAGATTTTAATGTACATTTTTCTCTAGGAATTTATTTACTTATTTATTTGACACAGAGAGACACAGTGAGAGAGGGAACACAAGCAGGGGGAGTGGGAGAGGGAGAAGCAGGCTTCTTGCCAAGCAGGGAGCCCAATGCAGGGACCCTAGGATCATGACCTGAGCAAAGGCAGACGCTTAACAACTGAGCCACCCAGGTGTCCCTTAACATACATTTTGAAAAGTAAACTGTATACCAGAGAATATTGAACACCAGACACATTCTAAGGTAATTACTGGACTTCAACAAAAACTTGTGCACAAATATCCGAGTGACATTGGTCATTATAGCCAAAGAGTAAAAAAAACACCCAAATGTCCATTAACTGACCCATGGGTCAATAAAACATGAAATATTATTCAACCATTAAAAGGAATGAAGTAATGATACATGACACATGGGTAAACTTTGAAAACAGTATGCTAGGTGAAAGAAGCCAAACACAAAAGACCACAGATTGTAGGACTCCATGTATATGAAATGTATAGAATGATGAAACATAGAAATAGAAAGTAGACTTGTGGTTGCCGGAAGGTAGGGAGAGGGGGAATTGGATGCTAAAAGGTATGACGTTTCTTTTTGGGAGGGATGGAAATGTTCTGGAATTGGATAGCAGTGATTGCCGTGGAACATGGTGAATATATTAAAAACCAATGAACTGTACGCTTTAATACTATGAATTTTGATAGATGAATTATATCTTGATTTTTCAAATTCATCATCGAAAAAGATATCCTATCTAAAAAGTCTCCTTTAGCAAAATCTTATTTTCTTCTTCTCCGTCTCTGATATCAGCTCTTGATGACACTAGGGTTCAAGGGCCTACCTCTGTGTGTATTAGGAAGACAACATCAATGAAGAGCCGAAGTCAGATCTGTGGCTGAACTTAAACCTTGAGTAGAGTTCTACCCAACTGAATGTGGCAGAGATGATGTAGTAAAAGCTCCCTTTTCATACACCAGAGTGAAAAGGTTATGAATGATGAGGAAAGTAGCTAGGTACAGTAATAGAAATGTCAGTGATATAGGGAGCTAGGTCAAAGAATTATAGGTTCCTCACATAATGTGTCCCAAGTCTTCCTTGAAACTTCCCTACGAAACTCCACAAGATAAATACTTTAGCTAATCTGTATGAGTAATTACAAATTCCTTATGATACGCAATCAACATCAGCCTTTCTCCAATGTGTAGCTAACTCTGTAAATAATGCTTCCATTTGAAAACATTCATCATTATCTATAAAGAAATTATCCAATACCTCAGAGCCACTCCTACTCTCATCATGCCAACCATGACAAACATCCCTTTTCCAGACAGTATGCTAAGAACATTCTATATCTCTACACTGTCACTCTACACCAACCTCAAGGGGAAGATACTTTTTAATGTTTCCACTTTACACCTAAGGAACTGAGGCTTAAAGATATTCATTCAGGGGCGCCTAGGTGGCTCAGTGGGTTAAGCCTCTGCCTTCCACTTGGGTCATGATCCCAGGGTCCTGGGATCAAGCCCCACATCAGGCTCTCTGCTCAGCAGGGAGCCTGCTTCCTCCTTTCTCTCTCTCTGCCTGCCTCTCTGCCTAATTGTGATTTCTGTCAAATAAATAAAATTAAAAAAAAAAAAAAAGACATTCATTCAATCTCCTGTCCAAAGTCTCAGCTCTAGCAAGTGACAGAATCTGGATTCAAGCCCAAATTAGCAGACTCCACAGTTCTGCTGTGTCTTGCTATTCGCCGTCAAGACATGGTTCACCCCCAGCCAGAGAGCACGTGAGACCTTCCTTATCAGAAAAGCACTTCTCCCTACCACAGATTTTTCAAACACAGCTCATTCTTACCCACACCCCCAAGCCACCCCCCAACTAACTACAAGGCAGAGTCCTGTTAATGAAAGTTAACTCAGACCTCCAGTGGATTCTCAATACAAATGGCACTTCCACAGGCTCCAGCCCAATCCAGGCCATTCTGTAGCAGTGATGGATAAAGGCAAAGTTTAGATCAGCTTTTTATGTTACTCTATTAATAGATGAATCTTCTCTTGATAATGGAGTTGGACTTCTCTCACCATTCCTACTAAAATAGATGAGGGGATGTTACGTATATCATTCTTCAATAAGAAGTTTTTTAGACATAGGTAATAGAGCCAAATATAGGTGATCGAGGCCAAGGGATCAATGATCTAAATGTCCTAAGAGTTAAGCACCAGCCAGAAAGACCATTCTACTTTAGGTTTCAGAGCCACTGCTGGTACAAAGTTTCCTACCTCACAGCTGAGTCCTTCAGTGAGTGGTACAGAATGTATTCATCTCTCAGTGTGTCTGTACAGATCAGGGGAAAAGGGAGGGGTGCGGGTGGGGGTGGGGTTCTCATCTCTCAGTGTGTCTGGGGATAAAAAACATAGAAACCACTATTATTGAGCACTTACTATGTGCCAGATACTAGGCTAACCGTAACTGATCTCACTGAATCCTCCCAATAGCCCTATAAGATGATTACACATATTTCATGGACGAGAACACAGATGCTTAGAGAGGATGAGTAACGATAATAAAGCTATAGTACTACTAACTATAATAAATAAAGCCATTCAGTGGGAGGGATGCCTGGGTGGCTCAGTTGCTTGAGCAACTGACTCTTGGTTTCAGCTCAGGTCATGATCTCAGGGTTTTGAGATGAAGCCCCAACGGGGGACTCAGCACTCAACCCCAGTCTGCTTGAGATTTTCTCCCCTCCCCCTCTGCTCCCCACCCCACCTCTAAAATAAATAAATAAAAATCTTTTTAAAAAGATATACAGGGGCACCTGGGTGGCTCAGTCATTAAGTGTCTGCCTTCAGCTCGGGTCATGACCCCAGGGTACTGGGATGGAGCCCCACATCGGGCTCCCTGCTCAGTGGAAAGCCTGCTTCTCCCTCTTCCACTCCCCCTGCTTATATTTCCTCTCTCACCGCCTCTGTCAAATAAATAAATAAAATATTTTTAAAAAGGGGGGGGGGACGCCTGGGTGGCTCAGTGGATTAAAGCCTCTGCCTTCGGCTCGGGTCATGATTCCAGGGTCCTGGAATCGAACCCCACATCGGGCTCTCAACTCAACGGGGAACCTGCTTCATCCTCTCTCTCTCTACCTGCCTCTCTGCCTACTTGTGATCTCTGTCAAATAAATAAATAAAATCTTAAAAAAAAAAAGATATTCAGTGGGAGGGTTAGAATTCAAACCCACATCTGGCTGACTTCCTAAATCCATCCTCTATCATAACACAGTGCTAACTTCAATAATAACCACATCTGTGATGGGGGACTCTTTATCTGCAGACTTACATATTTCACCTTTAAAGAGGATGTCTTGTTCTTTCATCAAAACAAGACCATGACAGGGCGCCTGGATGGCTCCATCAGTTAAGTGTCTGCTTTCGGCTGGGGTCATGAACCCCAGGTCCTGGGATCCAGCCCCACATGGGGCTCCTTGCTATCTGGGGGGTCTGCTTCTCTCTCTCTCTCTCCCTCTGCCCCTCCCCACTGCTCATTCTCTCTCTCAAATAAAGAAATAAAAGCTTTTTTAAAAAAGGCCATGGGGGCGCCTGGGTGGCTCAGTGGGTTAAAGCCTCTGCCTTCGGCTCAGGTCATGATCTCAGGGTCTTGGGATCGAGCCCCACATGGGGCTCTCTGTGCAGCAGGGAGCCTGCTTCCTCCTCTCTCTCTGCCTGCCTCTCTGCCTACTTGTGATCTCTATCTGTCAAATAAATAAATAAATAATCTTTAAAAAAAAAAAAAGGCCATGATAAGGGGGCTGAGACAATCAAAGAATTTCAGAATTAAATAGGACTTTAAAGACCAAGTTCATCCTCCTTATCTGACAGATAAGAAATCTAATGTCTAGTGAGTTTAGGTGATTTGCTTAAGGTCACGCAGCAATTAAAATTTTAAGCTCCATGAGGCACCTGGGTGGCTCAGTGGGTTAAAGCCTCTGCCTTCGGCTCGGGTCATGATCCCAGGGTCCTAGGATCGAGCCCCGCATCAGGGGCTCAGATAGCTGAGTGGGGAGCCTGCTTCCCTTCCTTTCTCTCTGCCTGCTTCTCTGCCTACTTGTGATCTCTGTCAAATAAATAAAGTCTTTAAAAAAAAACACTAATCCAAGAAAAAACAGAAAATTGAATATTAACAGTATTGATGTAGTGATATAATGGTAAGGAGACTGAACAGTAATTAAAAACTTATTAACAAAGAAAAGCCCAGGACTAGATGGTTTCACCGGTGAACTGTACCAAAAAATTAACATCATCCTCCTCAACGTCTTCCAAGAAAGAAGTCTGAAGAAGAAAGAATACTTTTTTTTTTTTTTAATGTAAGTTCTATGCCCAATGTGGTACTTGAACTGATAACCTAAGGTCAAAGTCACATGCTCTACTGACTCAGCCAGTCAAGTGCACCGAGGGAATACTTTTTCTTCTTAGGATTTTATTTATTTATGTATTTGAGAGAGAGAGAGAGGGTCTGAAGCCTGATGTGGGGCTTGATCCCAGGACCCTGGGATCATGACACCCAACCACCCAGACGCCCCTGGAAGGAATACTTCCTAATTCATTCTATGAGATCAACATATTCTGATACCAAAGCCAGACAAAGACACCGCAAGAAAACTACAGACCAATGTCCTTTATAAATATAAATGCAAAACTCCCTAACAAAATACTAGCAAACTGGGGCGTCTGGGTGGCTCAGTGGGTTAAGCCTCAGCTCAGGTCATGATCTCAGGGTCCTGGGATCAAGCCCCACATGGGGCTCTCTGATCAATAGGGAGCCTGCTTCCCCTTCTCTCTCTCTGTCTTGCCTGCCTCTCTGCCTACTTGTGATCTGTCAAATAAACAAATAAAATCTTAAAAAAAAAAAAAACAACTTCAAGCTCCAGACTAAAATTAGTCCCCTCTTTCCTCTTAGCAGGTTGCACTGTATTTATTTCATCTTCATTTTAAGGGAAACCACTGTTCGTTTCTACTCTACCATTGTTTGTTGTTACTAGGCGCTAACTGTTCAATAAAACAGGTGACGAAATGGTAGGGTCTTCTCTCCAAAATCATGCGAAGTAGACAAAACACTCATGTGTTCTGTATTTGAAAGCGCTGGACACCAACCGAAATTGCTGTTCAAGTAAGCTAGGCAGAATCATTAGGGATCTCCTTAAAACGAAAAAATATGCATCTGCCTAGGATAAATATCATGACGGAGTAAAGAACAGTCAAAAGGAGGCTCTACTTCTGCAGAAAATTTACAGCCTTGGAAAAACAGCTGGATTTTCTGTCTCCTAGGAGTCCTAGTGGGTGAGCAGTAGAAACTACAGATAGCAACTCATAATTTCATTTATCAAACATTGATAGAGTGTCTAGTGTGTGGCTGGCTTTTTTTTTTTTTTTTAGGATGAAAAAGACGTGGTCCTTGTCCTCGAGGAGTTTACTGATTCTTGGAGGGGAAAAGCCGGCAGTCCGGAGTTGTAAACCTTAGAAGTTCCAAGTCCAGGCCCTCTGGGTCCTGTCCTCTGGTCCCTACTCAGTCCTCTGGGTGCTGCTGCAGCGGTCTCCGGTTAGGACGCTCCAAGATCTTCCCCCAGGTGGGCGGAGAGGCCCAGTCCAACGAGGTGGAGGCGTGTCCCCACAAAGGACACCAACAGCCCCAGGACAACCACGAAGTAACTCGGGGTTCCCCATAACTCTCACTGCTACCACCCATACCTTCCTCAACACCTCCCCGCCCAAATCGTTTGCCTCGAAGCCCCCACATCCCGTGGTTACCTCAGGGGGCTCCCGTGGTCCAGACTGCACACCCCAGACCCCAGGGGCAGCTCCAAATCTCAATGGTAAGAAAGACGCCTAGGCAGATCGCCGGGGTCAGAGCAAAAACTGTCGGAACCCGACAGACTCTAGGACCCGGGAGGGGGAACGAATAGCAAAGGGAGACAGAAGGGGAAAAACCCAGGAGAGACGATGTTTACAACGGCCACTTCCGGAGGCTCGGCCTCGCTCGCAGACCTTCACAGACTTTCGCAGGCCTCCCGGCCCCGCCCCAGTCGGCCCCGCCCCAGCCGGCCCCTTTCCTCCCGCCTCCCGCCGCCCGCAGCTCCAGGATACGCACTCGGAGAATCCGGAGCTTGGATTGGAAGAGGAGGGCCCGCGAAGTTGCGCGGCCGTGCGGGAAGGCGAGCAGGCGCATGCGCCGTTGCTGAGGAGCGGCGCGCTCGTGACCACGCGCGATCCCGCGGCGCACGCGCCCTTGCCGCACGAGAGCGCCCCGGCCCACGCTCCAATGTTCTGTTCCCACCGTGAAGTCTCCAGGTCCCGGTGTCAGAATCCCCAGAGGCGCCAGACAATGCAGATTTCTTAACCCTAACCCCTTTTCCACGCCTACGGAGTAAAACTCTTGAGAGGCTGCATCCCCGATGGTGCGTTAAACTGCCGATCCTAAGGCCAGTGTAGCCCCCGCGGGGTCTGTGGATCGGTGGCAGAGCCCGGGGGTGAATTTTGCTGGCTCGGCTTCTGCGCGAGTGGCTGGCTTCCCGCTGTGCAGCGCGCTCTCGCCTGCAAGACGCCTCTTATCCCCTCCTCCCATGCCCATTGTGTCCCAGCTTGGGGTTGTGAACTGTGTGGAGAAAACGCGGGTCAGCGCGCTGACACTGTTGCAGCGCCTTTCATTAAAAATATTACATAACGAGGTACCTCGGGAAAAAAAAAAAAAATCCTTGAAGCCTTAGCATGGACTCCATATCTTTCCTATCCTCCTCCAAGCCCCCGAGCGCACGCGCGCGTACACACGCGCACACACGCCCTCTTCTAGTTGATAATTTATACTTTGGTTTCTCCCGGTAGCTGCTTCACGATCTGTTGCCGCCCCAGGGAGATTGGAAAACCAAACGCTCTTTTGTTCCCTGGCATTTGAAAACCTGTTCCCCAAAGAACAACGCAAATTGGCGGGATTTTGATTGAGGATTTTTATTTTCACCACCTCCATCTCCTCCCCTCAGAAAGGTGTTTGATGCAAAACGAACCTTTTATGCTAAAATTGTCCCATGTTGAATGTAATCAACCTGAAACCTGATGTAGGGGCCTTCTTTTCCCTGTCTCCCTGGGGAGAGCCAACGGTCATAAACGCAAATATAAACTGAAATTAAAACCTCCTTGATTCCTGTAACACGGAAACTTTAATTGGTTTGAGTTGTCATGGGTTAAAAAAAAGAAGCCCGTCCCGCTTCCTAATAATTTTGCCACAAAGAAGATAATTGCTGCAAAGGCAAGAGTTTACGGAAAGGAAAAAAGCCCATTCTAACATTTAGAAATCCAGTGGAAAATTACAACAGACTGATGAGATTATGGGTTTTTTCCTCTTTTTTTTTCTTTTTGCTTTACAAGTTTTAAATATAAAATTTCTTATGTTTTAAAAAATCACAAAACTGAATATGGCAAGAATAAATGACAAATGTACTATACTGCACACTTTTTTAATGAAGAATAGGTGCCATATGAAGGCTTGCAATCTTCACCTAGTTGTTCACTCAATATTTATTGAATACAGGTTACATACCCAGTCTGGAGCTAGGTGATAGAAATACAGGATATTTAATATAGGTACAAGGGGAATCAGAAGAGGCAAATGTTAATAACAACCATGAGCACCCCCCAAAGGCTTTAATGGAGAACTATGAACTTAACTCTGGGAAGATGGTTATAGATTCACCAAGCTGAGAAAGAACTGGAAGACGTGAAATCTATGTGCACCAGAACAGGAAACATAATGAGGCACTGGGAAAACTGGAAGCTCAGTGTGTAGTCTTGGGAGTGGGAGAACTGTGGAGAGTAAGATAGGCTGGAAAAGTAGGCAGACCCCAGATCACAGGGACCCTCTCAGGTCATAGAGGAGTCCCCCCTTATGCATGGTTTCTCTTTCCGTGACTTCCATTACCTGCAGTCAACCAGGGTTAGAAAGCAGATGGTCCTCCCTCTAACATATTCAGAAGATCAATAGTAGCCTAACTCTGTGTCATAATGCCAATGTCATTCACCTCACTTCATGTAATCGTGTCCGCGTTTTATCACCTAAAGTGTACAGTACAATAAATATTTTTTGAGAGAGAAACCACATTCACATAACTTTTATTACAATATATTGTTACAACTTTCTTTTTTTTTTAAATATTTCTTTTTTTTAAGATTTTATTTATTTGGGGCGCCTGGGTGGCTCAGTGAGTTAAAGGCTCTGCCTTCAGCTCAGGTCATGATCCCAGGGTCCTGGGATCAAGCCCCACATCCGGCTCTCTGCTCAGCGGGGAGCCTGCTACCTCCTCTCTCTGCCTGCCTAAATAAATAAAATCTTTTTTTTAAATAAATAAAATATTTTTTAAATAAATAAAATATTTTTTAAAAAATAAAATCTTTTTAAAATAAATAAAATCTTTTTTTAAAAAAATAAAATAAAATCTTTTTTTTAAATAAATAAAATCTTTTTTTAAAAAAATCTTTTAAAAAAATCTTTTTTAAAAAAAGATTTTATTTATTTTATTTGACAGACAGAGATCACAAGTAGGCAGAGAGGCAGGCAGAGAGAGAGGAAGGAAGCAGGCTCCCTGCCGAGCAGAGAGCCTGATGTGGATGGAGCTGGATCCCAGGACCCTGGGATCATGACCCGAGCCGAAAGCAGAAGCTTTAACTCACTGAGCCACCCAGGTGCCCCTATTATTGTTACAATTTTCTGTTGTTATTGTTGTTAATCTCTTACTATGCCTAATTTATAAATGTAATTTTATCATAGGTGTGTACACATAGGAAAAAACACCCCAGTCTCAGGCATCACTGGGTGTCTTGGAACATACCCCCCACAGACAAGTGTACTTAGTGGGGGGGAACATACCCCCCACAGACTACTGTACTTACTTTATCAAGCAACAAAGGTAAAGAAGGGTATGGAGCAGAGAAGTTATAACAATTACACAATAAATCAGACTTATAAAATATTTGGAGGTTTTCTGTTTTTCTTTTTCTTTTTTTTTTAAGATTTTATTTATTTATTTGACAAACAGAAATCAAAGAAGTAGGCAGAGAGGCAGGCACAGAGAGAGGGGGAGGCAGGGTCCCTGCTGAGCAGAGAGCCCATGTGGGGCTCAGTCCCAGGACCCTGGGATCATAACCTGAGCTGAAGGCAGAGGCTTTCTGTTTTTCTAATAGTTACAAGGCTCCTTCCCTGCTATTTCTGTTTGCCTAACATGCTACTGCTACTTAAAAAAGTTATACATAAAGACGTTCTCAAAGTCACGTCCCTTTTAGCCTTAAAAGACAATACTCACCTGGTTCTTTTTACTTTCAAGATATTATTCGGGGCGCCTGGGTGGCTCAGTGGGTTAAGCCTCTGCCTTCGGCTCGGGTCATGGTCTCAGGGTCCTGGGGTCATGGTGTCAGGGTTCTGGGATAGAGCCCCACATCTCAGAGAGTACACTTCCCACCCCCCCACCCCACCCCCGCCTCTCTGCCTACTTGTGATCTTCCCTCTCTCTCTCTCTGTGTCAAATAAATAAATAAATAATGTTAAAAAAAACAAAAAGATATTATTCAGTTCATCCCCAGCACGCCACCAGAACAGCTTCCAAAGTCAATAATGATCTCACTGCTAAATCCCACTCCCCTTGAATTCACTGACACTTTGATCCTCCTCAGATTTCTCTGCAGCATAGATAAGACTCCTGGTTTCAAAAAAAAAAAAAAAAGACTCCTGGTTTCTCCAACTCACTGACTTTTTATTGCTTGCTGCTCAGGGAACTGTTATCCCCTTCTTGCCCCTCAACATGATATTTTCTCAATTTCTGCCCTCAACTTTCACATGTTTCCACATAGACTTTCTTGGTGATGTCACCCAACCCTGGGTCCACATGACTTCATAATATCATAAATTCTGCTGTGGTTGTGAATTTTTAAGTCTCATTTGAACAGTATCATTTGAATGTGTGGTAACATTGAATTCGACATATCTAAACATTCTCTTTCTTAACTTCTTAATGGAGCCCCCCCGACAAATTGTTTCTCTACGAATTTATAAAACTCATCTCAGACATCAGATGGGGGGAAAAAAAAACAAACTCAGAGTATCTTTCTTCTCTCTCAAGGTCTCAACGCCCGCATCTAAGAATCACTAAGTCCTCCTTACTTTTTTCAATGCTCCTGTCTTGTTTCTACGCCTACTACTTCACCTTTTGATGATCTGTTTCTTTACCACTTTGTATCCAGACACTTGTGACCAGAACCAGCTCTGTGTCCTGATGCAAGTCACCCCCCTCCCCTTTCTGCGCAAATTCTCAACATTTTTATAAGTTGACAACTAAACATCTAGAGCATTGTTAAGCTAGCAAATAGAAGCAGAAGAGATCAAAAAATGGGAAAAAAAAAAAAATCAAAAGCGGGCCTAAGGGCACATGTGTACCTTTCTGACACTAGGGAAGTGTTATGAGCTGGTTCTATGCTTGTGAGCCTTAGGGTTTTTTAATCGCCAGATGAGCCACCTCCTTTTGACCCTTTAGTAACCTCCCTCAGAAGGTTCAAACACCAGCTGCTTGATTATTATGCTGCTTTGGTATCAATTCTTAGAACTGCAAGGCCTTGCCATAATTGCTGCTCTCAGGGGCTCTGGTCCTTTGCTCCCTCGGTCCCTGTTCTGTGTGCTATGACGAATGATCCTTCTAAAGCATTGTCGACCTTAAAAATTAAACAACAAAGGTTATCAAGCAGCAAATGAGTTTATTCTGATATAGCAGAGGGATTGCAATTTGGGACATGCCAGCTATGGTGAACCATAGGCAAGGGCAGATTACAAAAGGAGGAGAGCATCCTTTCTAGAGGAAAAGAGAATATTGGCAGGAGTTGATTTGAAAAGAAGTCCATTGGAAGAAAATGAGACTTTTATATACATATATATGTAATTTTCACATCATAACTCAGAGTAACTCAGCTTATGTTATCCTATCATTTTTTAATGGCTCCGCAGTCCTTACTGCATAAAACCCAGACTTAATCCCTTCCCCCTCTCCCATTAATCAAGTGCCCCTAGACTTGTCTGTACCCACTTTACCAGCCTATCATCATCTTCTTCTTCTTCTTTTTTTTTTTTTTTTAGAGAGAGATACCTGAGGCAGTGGTGGGGAAGATTGGAGTGGAGCGGGAGGGAGAGAATCTTAAACAGGCTTCATGCCTAGCACAGAACCCAACACAGGGTTAATCTCACAAGCCTGAAATCATGACTTAAGCTGAAATCAAGAGTCAGATACTTAACTGACTGAGCTACCCAGGCACCCCAAAGATACATTTTTAATAGCTGCATTGTAATCTATTTTGTGAATGCCCATAATTTACTTATCCAGTCATCTGGGTTATTTCTGACTTATTCCTTTTCTTTACAAAAAAAAAAAAAATCCAAAAACAAAAAAACTGTCTCTGTAAACATACTTGGCATACTTGTCTTTTAAAGTCTCATTACAGGGATGCCTGGGTGGCTCAACTGTTAAGACTTTGCCTTCAGATCAGGTCATGATCCTGGGGTCCTGAGATCAAACACTCCCCCCCCAATTAGGCTCCCTACTCAGCTGGGAGCCTGCTTCTCTCTTTCCCTCTCCCTGCTGCTCCCCCTGCTTGTGCTCTTTCTGTCAAATAAATAAATACAATCTTTTTAAAAATAAATGAAATAAAGCCATATTATACATTCCTAGAATAGACATTTCTAGATAAAACAATAAGCTTTTTCTTTAAGTTTATTTTTTAGTGATATCAACACGTAACATGGGGCTCAAACTCACAACCCTGAGAGTCATATGCTCTTCCAACTGAGCCAGCCAGGCACCCAGGAAAGAATAAGCTTTGAAAACTGAAAACGATGTAATTATCTGTCATCTATGTTGAATAATACTGGAACTAGACACCAGACATACTTTCCTGTGCTTAGGTTAAACAATTCTGAAACCCAGCAAAAATAACTTGATTGCTTGCTCTAGTTAATACTTGTTCTTGGAAGATAAAACTGAATTTGTTAAATAGATTTCTCAGGAAGACTAACAGTTTACTTAAAAAATGCTTCAAGACCATTGCCCTGCTATGCCTACAAAGCTAAGGCTAGTGTACAATAAACTCTGCTCAATCTTGATCATTTCCCTGACTTGCTTCCTTCCCTACAGTTATTCAGCCCAAGTGCTAAAATCTTAAAAAAAAATAACTGGCCCTAATTTTCTGTTTTGAGATACCTCTAAGTCTCAGTCAAGTGGTATTCTCCCTTACTGCTGCAAATTTAATAAACTTGATTTTGCTTCGCAACAGTTTTTATGATGAGCTTTTGAGGAGTCAACATTTGACAGCATATTTAATTTTTTATACAGAGTACCAGGTTAGCTTCTAGGAAGAGTGTATCAGTCTAAAGAAATAACAACATTGTGAGAGAAAGTCGGCTTCCCTCTGCCCTGCTAGCGCTGGATATTTTCACAGTATTGAAAAGTTTCCAATCTGGTAGGCAAAAAATGACACCAAATTGTTCTTTTTTTTCTTTTTAACTTTATTTATTTATTTGTCAGAGAGAAAGAGTGTGCAAGAGATAGAACACTAGCAAGGGGAGGAGTAGAGGGAGAGGAGGAAGCTGACTCCCCGCTAAGCGAGGAGCCCCAATGTAGGACTCTATCCCAAGACCCTGGAATCATGACCTGAGATGAAGGCAGATGCCCAATAGACTGAGCCACCCAGGCGTTCTGATACCTCATTGTTCTAATGTGTTTTTTTTTTTAATTTGCATTTATCTGCTTATTAATGAAGTTCAGTAACATCAAGAAATGCCATTTTTATCTTATGTCCTGGGAAGCATGAAACCACTATTACACCACCTCTGCCATCAGAAATTAGAGCAGAGAATTTGCCAAGTCTTAAGAATATAATTCACAAGCTTATCATGAAGACTTTGGGGAAGATGGCAGAGTGGGAGGAGCTAAGCTCACCTCCTCCCACGAATGTAACTATGTAGCACTCACTTGAGTGTAAATAACCCTTAAAACGCCCCAGAGACTGCTGGAGCAAACTGCACAGCTAAGTGTAGAAAACAGGTACAACAAAGAGGGTTGGAAGGGCAGACATGTGACGGGGAGCTAAGGGACTCACAGGCATGGGGAAAGCAGGAAAGGGGAAGATGAATTCACATAGCACTTGGCATAACCTTAAGATGAATTATTATAAAGCCATAGCTGAGTCTTTGTAGAGCAGGTAGCATCCTATAAAGAAATATATTGTTAAGTCTTGAGTCTGTTTATTATTCCTGATCAATCTAAAGGGCACGGCTGGAAAGGAGAAATGTGGTGGAAGGGGGGGTTGGTAAGGGCAATGATGGGAGAAAGGAACTAAAATTGGCATGTATAACAACGTAATCACTGCAGGAATAGTAGTGTTCTTGCAAATTATACATAATAGAAAAGTGTTCCTCTTCTACTTGTAAATGCAGACAAGCATTCTCTGCTATTTATCCTCAAGCGATACGAATGTATGTATTTCTAATCCAGTAGTTACCCACCCAATAGACTTCCCAGAAAAGTAAAGAGATTCCATCCATTTATCTCTGGAGGGAAGATCTGAAAGAGGTCCAGATTTGTTAACAACCTGCATGGGATTGCTGGACAAGATTTCAGCTCCCAAAGCTCACCTTAGATTTCCCTGTTGAAACTCTGAGGTACTGTCCTAGAAGCAATGACTCAAATCTACAGACCATACTTCAAGGGGGGAGAATGTCTCCTACCTTGAGCCTCCATGGTTAGAAGTCAGGATTTCCCAAAAGGAAAAACAAGGCACTACCACAGAAGGAAGAATGGACCTGAGGATTGCAGAGAGAAGTTAGGGACCCCGTGAGTCCATATTGGCCCCCTAAGAAGTATATAACTTTATTGAGCATCTTTGTCTCCAACCTCATGAAACCTCACATCTAATGTATAGTTGTTGTTGTTGTTGTTGTTGTTGTTGTTGTTTTTAATTTAAAGTAAGTTCTGTGCTCAGTGTGGGGCTTGAGCTCATGACCCCAAGATCAAGAGCTGTATGTTCTACCAACTGACCCAGCCAGGTGCCCAGAATGTATAGTTTTAAATGTTATGACTCCATTGGAGAAGTGAACAACTCTGTAGTTGGAGTTGTTGGTGGAAATAAGGACCAGTTCATGGAAAGCTAGGCCTGCCCCATATTACCCTATGCTAGCTCTCTCTAGAAGCCCTTGTGGAGATGTCCTTATGGATGAAGGAGGAACGTGCTACCTAGTTAATGAGCTCTGGGTTGTGAGCAGCCCAAAAAACACAGAAGTATAGAGGGGGCTCTCCGACAGAGAAGCCATCAGCTCAGAAGCCACCATGAGACAAATACCCTTCCTTTTTAAAAAGCGTACTTGAGAAGATTTTTTCTTTTTTTTTTTAAGATTTTATTTATTTATCAGAGAGAGATCACAAGTAGGCAGAGAGGCAGGCAGAGAGAGAGAGAAGCAGACTCCCTGCTGAGCAGAGAGCCTGATCCGGGGCTCCATCCCAGGACCCTGGGATCATGACCTGAGCCGAAGGCAAAGGCTTTAACCCACTGAGTCACCCAGGGGCCCTGAGAAGATGTTTCTTAAAGGGGAGTGAAAGTTTGGAAGATATCTATCTATGCTTATACATTTACATACAGATAAATACACATATACCCATTTCTGGGTTTTCTATTCTGTCCAATGGATCTCTGTTCCCATATTACGCTGTTTATTTATTGTACCTTTGTAGTACATTTTTTAACCACTGTATCATGTCTTCCCTTTTCAAATTTCTCTTGGCTCTTCTCTACATTCATTAATTAAGAATTGTTAACAAATATTTACTGAACATTTGCTAGATATTGTAGGTTCTGGGGATATAAAAGCAAGCAATATACCCCAATCTCTGCTCTCTTGGAGCTTACATTGTAGTGAGGGGACACAGGTGAGAAGTGAAACCAACATGTTCCCTGTCCACGTGTCACACTCTCATAGGACCAAGCATGCTTTCTTGCCCCTATGTTAAATGAGACTGACACTGAACAAAAAATAATTCACCTATTTGCAAAATACCTATTCCTGGAAGATAATGCTATGAACCAGCTTATTTATTTTGACTAAGAGCATTCATATTAAGAATTGCCTCAAGACGTTCCTCCACACTGTGCCCAAATCCAACCATCCCAACGAGCTCCCTGCTAGCAAAGACCACCTTTAAAAGTCTTTTTATAAAAGATTCTTCCTTAATTTCTTCATTGTAAGGCATGATTGAGGTGAGTTTAAGCAATAGCTTTGATCCCTAAAGAAGAAAAGCTAGACACTCAGAGCTTCTGGGATGAGTTAAAAAATCTTTTTAAAAAATGTTTTAGGGGCACCTGGGTGTCTCAATTGGCTAAGCATCCAACTCTTAATCTCTGTTCAGGTCTTGATCTCAGGGTTGTGAGTTCAAGCCCCACTTTGGGGGTAGAATTTACTTCATAAAAAAAATTTTAAAAAGAAAAAAGGTGTAACATATACATCATTTTAGTTAATGGTGATAGGGTTAAATATATTTTAAAGCTAGTCAAATAGCTTAATTAAGTCACCTATTATGCATATGATCATATGATATATGCACATGTGTATGCCTAAATGCATATATAGAAAAGTATATAAAGATACAATTTTATTTAAAATAAAAAAGGTAATAAAAAGCAAATATGAGGGCTTATGTATTTTTTTTTAAGATTTTATTTATTTATTTGACAGAGAGGCAGTGAGAGAGAGCACGAGGGAGGAGATGGTCAGAGGGAGAAGCAGACTCCCGGTGGAGCTGGGAGCCTGATTCGGGATTCAATCCCAGGACTCTGGGATCATGACCTGAGCTGAAGGCAGTCGTCCAACCGACTGAGCCACCCAGGCGTCCTGGGTTTATGTATTCTTTACTATAATGATATGGATGGAGGGGTACCTAAGTGGCACACTTAGTTAAGCATCTGACTCTTGGTCGCAGCTCAGGTCATGATCTTAGGGAAATGAGATTGAGCCCTGTGTCGAGCCCTGTGTCCAGCCCCAAGTTGAGCCCCATGCTCAGTGCAGAGTCTGCTTGACATTCTGTCCCTATCCATCCCCCTCTCCTTCTCCCCCTGCTCGCACACTGTTCTCTCTCTTTTTCTCTCTCCATCTTTCTCTCCCTCTCTCTCTCACTCTCTCATGTGCACACGCTAAAATAAATAAATACAATCTTTTTAAAAATTATGGTTGGAAAACAAGAAGTAAAGTTAGAATCTGCATTTTTTTCTGTAAAACAACCTAGCCATTCTGGCTTGTATAAACAAGAGTTATTCTTTCATTCCTAAAATATTCAATTAATTCTCTAGACTTTTGGCATGCTTTTGAATCATTTTGACAAGAAGTTAAAAAAAAAAGTTAAGTTCCTACTAACATTATTACCTATTGTTGTGTCTCCTATTTATTTACCTACAACTCCTATTTACCTACAACTATTCCTTGTATTTTAATAAAATGACTTGTGTTTGTTTCTTATCTCCTCTGACAACTTGTCTTGACTTTCTCCCAGATTCAGTTCCCAAATTCAGAATAATCGGATTGTTCAGCTTTCTTACGAATCGCAACTTTCTTTGAGTTTACTGGAATAACAACCAATTCAGCCAAAGACTCAGTCCCTCAATTTATGCAAGAAAGATAGTAGAGGGACGCCTGGGTGGCTCAGTCGGTTAAGCGTCTGCCTTCAGCTAGGGTCATGATCCCAGGATCCTGGGACTGAGGCCTGCATCAGGCTCCCTGCGCAGCAGGGATTCTCTGTGCTGATTCTCCCTCTGCCTGCCGCTCCCCCTGCTTGCTCTTTCTCTCTCTCTCTCCCTGACTCTCTCTCTTTCTTCCTGCCTGGCTCACTCTCTCTCCCTCTCTGACAAATAAATACATAAAATCCTTTTTAAAAAGAAAAGAAAGTAGAAACAGTTAGGCTTGTTTGACACTCTCCAAATGTTTATTAACTTAAAACATTGTTGGGGCCCCTGGGTGGCTCAGTCAGTTGGGTATCTGCCTTTGGCTCAAATCATGATCCCAAGGTCCTGTGATGGAGTCCTGCATCAGATTCCTTGCTCCACAGGGAGCCTGCTTCTCCTTCTCCCTCTGCCTGCCATTCCCCCTGCCTGTGCGCTCATGCTTGCTCTCTCTCTCTCTTTCTCTCTATCAAATAAATAAAATGCTTAAAACAAAAGAAAACAAAACTTAAAACATTGTTGGGATGCCTGGGTGGCTCAGTCAGTTAAATGTCTGCCTTTGGCTCAAATCATCATCCCAGTATCCTGGGATGGAGTCCCACATTGGACTCCTTGCTCAGCAGAAATTCTGCTTCTCCCTCTCCCTCTGTTCCTCTCCCTGCTTGTGCTCTCTCTCTCTCTCTTTCTCTCATTCTCTGATAAATAAATAAAATCTTTTTTAAAAAGTTTTATGAGAACTCTTTATTGAAATTAGGATAAAAATAAAATTTTTGGTATTTTTCAATGACTGAGTGTTTTCTATATCACTTATCAGTTTAATATTATTGCTGTGCTCCAAATCACTTTTTTGCCTTGACTTATGATACTAGCCCTGGATCCAACAATCACTTCTCCTTTGCCAGGAGATGAGATGTTATTTTGATCATCAGAGAGCAATGGAGTGACATTGCATGGCCACAGCTATTGGAAGACTTTTTTTAAGGCATCAGACCTCTATTATTATTCTTTTTTTTAAAGATTTTACTTATTTATTTGAAAGACAGAGAGAGAGAGAGAGAGCACGCATGAGTGGGGTTAGGAGCAGATGGGAAAGGGAAGCAGACTCCCCGCTGAGCTGGGAGCCTAACATGGGACTTGATGTGGGGCTCGATGTAGAGCTATATCCCAGGATTCTGGGATCATGACCTGAGCCGAAGACAGACACTTAACCATCTGACCAACCAGGTGCCCCCTATTATTCTTCTTCAACACAGCAAACCAATAGAAGACTTTCAGCTGTACCTTCAGCCTGTGCTCTCTCTTCTTGAGGCAACTTTGACGAGGTCCAGCCCACCTCTGGCCAAAGCTAGATACTTCTACAGACTGGCCCAGCCTGCCCATACTCTCCAGCAGTGATGGACCACTTCTACAGGCCCCTCTGGCAAGTTTCTTCACCCCCGGCAGGTTGTGTGGCTGTGTATGGAGTAGTCATATCCTCTTTGAAGAGGTCTGAATCTCAGCCTTCAGGGAGTGGTCGGTGTGAGGAGGCTTTTTTCCTAGACATTAGTTCCTGTGTTGCCCCTTTTTCTTCAGCCTAGAGGTAGTAGCTGTGTTTTCGTACCGGCTCTTCTGGATCCCTTAGATTCTTCTTTTATTTCTACCTCCTACTAGTTAATAATTCTTTATATTAATTTTCCCTGTTTTCCCCTTTATATTAATTTCCCCTGGTTTCTGTCTCCTGAGTGACATATCTTGGAAACATACTTTTGTTCATGTCCAAAGACTGGTAAAATAACTGTCTCCAGATAGATTTCATTTCTAGGCTATTAACTTCTCATGGCTTTGTTAATCAGGGACCATTCATAATACACTTTGTGGTACAAATCAAAAAACCTTGGAGTCTCCTTCCTCTTCATAATATGTTTCTATTCAAAGGATAATCATTGACTATATCCTCCTATGTTAATTTTCTGTTACATCTCAAGAAAGAATTTTACTCCCTTTATTCCCACATGATTTCATCTTGAGGAGGAGGCTTTGGAGAAATAGAGCCTTTGAGCCTTCATGAAAAGGACCTTACCCATTACTACAAACAACAAATGCTACAGCAAAAATCTAGAGTTGATTCTTAGAACCACTTCCTCAAGTACAGAAATTTAAGTCACTGTTAAATTACTGGAAAACTGTACTAACCAGAATCTACAACATCAGGAGTGTACAGTTGCAACCTAAGATGTTCGGATCAATGAGATGACTGCATGAAGTAGACAGCTTCCAGCCAAGGCTCATGAAATTAAATCTGGATGACTGGAGATACAGAAGGCCATCTTTCAATCAGCATGCTTTTGTTCTTCATTTGCCAAGCTATTTTATTTCCTCTTGGTTGCTTTAAGGATTTGGGTTGTTAACTATGATATCTTTGGGATCCCTAAGCTCAGTAATGCTTCTCGCATTCCTAGTCACCCCTTAGTGAAAGCCTAATGCTTGACTATATTTTCCTTGGGATTTGGCTAAAATGCAAAACCAAACCAACTCTTGAATTTATCTTTGCTTTCCTTTGGGTGCCACTCATTTTAATATTATATTAGGTCCTTGTAATAAATGTCCTGGGTAATTGGACTCAATCACTAAGTGACTTTTTTTAAAAGATTTTATTTATTTATTTATTTGCCACAGAGGGAGAGAGAGAGAGAGAGAGAGAGAGAGCAGGCAGGCAGAGGGAGAAGCAGGCTCCCCACATTGAGCCTGATGCGGGACTCGATCCCAGGACCCCGGGATCATGACCTGAGCTGAAGGCAGACACTTCACTGACTGAGCCACCCAGGTGTCCCATTAAGTGACATTTTTTGAGAGTAGCACAACAGGTTAAACAGCCAGAAATCCTTTCTCATATTCCTCTCCAAAGAAACAATTCTTGGGGGCTGTGTAATAAATAATTTGGCTAACCTTTTCCCTTGGTTCCTAGGAGATCATCTCTAAGCCTTTTCAATTTCCTGAGTGATAGAGTATCTTTGTTATTCATGGTGGACCCCTCAGACCATACCTGATAGCTGAGGTGACTCAGATGGGGGATGGCCATGCCAGAAAGACCAACCATGTGATTACAATATTGGGGGTTTGAGTCATGTGATATCATCTTGAACTCTGGGGAAGAAAGGAAGCCTGGAGACTGAGCTCAACCACGCAGGCAATGGCTCAATCAGCCATGCCTATGTAATAAGACTTGAATAGAAACTGTGGACACTGAAGCTCAGATTAGCCCCGGTTAGCAATACTAAGTACTTTTACACTTTCTGATGGGAAGGTAACATATCCCTGAGAATGATGGAAGCTTCATCTTTGAAACTCTCTCAGATTTCACTCTTCTCTTTTATAGCTCTTTGCCATAACAAAACTGCAATCACAAGTATTTAGTGAGCACTATTCGTGAGTTCTGTGAGTCTCCCACAGATAACCAGGAAATTATCAAACCTGAAGGTGTTCATGGGAACCCCCCCTCAATCTGTAGCCAACTGGTGAGAAGTGAGAGTCACCCTGGAGACCCTCAATTCTGTGGCTAGTATCTGATGTGAAGGCAGCTTGTGAAGAACTGTGCTCTCAAAATTTGTATTTTGACAGACTCACTGTAGGAACATTTTGTAGGAGCTAGCCTTTACAACCAATAGAAATAGAGCTTGAAGAGGATTCCAAAAGAGATGGATTACATTTAAAGACTGTCCACTTTAATAGATCTTTTTTTTTATTTTTATTTTTTTAAGATTTTATTTATCTGACAGAGAGAGAGACCACAAGTAGGCAAAGAGGCAGGCGGAGAGAGAGGGGGAAGCAGGCTCCCCGCCTAGCAGAGAGCCCGACGCGGGACTCGATTCCAGGCCCCCGAGATCATGACCCGAGCCAAGGGCAGCGGCTCAATCCACTGAGCCACCTAGGCGCCCACTTTTATAGATCTTACACAAAAGACGACTGGTGGACTGACTGCGACTAGCAGATTGGACAGAGATGTTATCTTGGTTAAATGGTGCCTGCTTTCAGGACAGGCCCTGGTATCACCCAGGATATATTTTAGTTCACAAATTTCCCTTCCCAGAACAAAAAAAAAAAATTATTAAAATAATTTAATTCAACAAGGAGGGAAACTGATCTGTGATTTGAGTTCAAAAACTAAAAATGGAAGTGAATTTTTTTTTGGACTGCTTTCTTCTATACCCAAAACTTTTCATTTTATGCTTTCCAAGATGCCTTAAAAAATAGGAGTAATCCTACATGCTATGGTTGAAAAAAAAATAGTAAAAATAAATAATGTGTGTAAGGCCATGGAACTTCTCCCCTAAGATTTTCGTGAGATTAGGTAGATAATAGCTCAAAACAGTCATTAGAGGGGTGCCTGGGTGGCTTAGTGGGTTAAGCCTCTGCCTTCGGCCCAGGTCATGATCTCAGGGTCCTGGGATCAAGCCCTGCATCGAGCTCTCTGCTCAGCAGGGAGCTGGCTGCCCCCTCTCTCTCTGCCTGCCTCTCTGCCTACTTGTGATCTCTCTCTCTGTCAAATAAATAAATAAAATCTTTAAAAAAAAAAGCAGTCATTAGACATAGTATTCTCTTCTTAAAGGAGACCATGTACGATGTGAGGGAAATAATATTGTACTTACATTTTTGCAGATTTCTCTGGGGTCCTTTATATCATGAAAAAGATCTGAAAAACAAATAAAGATATCATGAAATGAAATAATTTGTCTAAGACCCGAATATCTGGTTCTGCAGGCTCTTTGTAGTTGAAACAGAATCTCTTTTCTGAATTTAGTTTGGATATGTTTACCCACATCAGTTTAGCATTGGTTTGGGTTGCAATGTATAAATGGAGAACTCCAGAATCTTAAATGCTGCTGTGTGGTCATTGGGCGTCCTGATAATCTTCTACCAAGGAGAACAAGAAAAGTTGACACTCGTGGAGGTTGGAATAACCACCCTCAGAAAACACACTCAACTACAACCTGCTCATTCCCTTGCAAGACCTGCCTTAAAATCATCTAGCCCAGGCCCTAAGTGTCTTTTACTTTCCCCTAGTTTCCTAATTTTGAGGCACTTCTTAGACTCTGTCATGATGTTTTCTCTTAAACAAAAGTAAATTTAGTTTTTTGTTTTTTTTAGTTTCCATTCTTTTTTTTTTTTTTTTTAATTTGACAGAGAGAGATCACAAGTAGGCAGAGAGGCAGGCAGAGAGAGAGAGGAGGAAGCAGGCTCCCCGCTGAGCAGAGAGCCCAATGTGGGGCTCGGGGCTCGATCCCAAGTCCCTGGGATCATGACCTGAGCTGAAGGCAGAGGCTTTAACCCACTGAGCCACCCAGGCGCCCCTAAATTTAGTTTTTTTTGATTAACAGGTTGTGTGTGTGTGTGTGTGTGTGTGTGTTTGTGTGCGCGCATGCACACATGTGCATTAAGGGAAGTCAATACTTCATACAGGCAAAAAACAGATAAGTAAAAAATATATACTGCATGCCAGATAGGCTAAAGTGCTACGGGGGGGTGGGGGGGGGAAGCCAAGGAAGTGGAAAGGGAAGTACATGTGGGTGGTGGATAGATGGGGTCGTTCCAATTTTAGATGAGGTAATCGAGGAAGGCCTCCCTGATGGATGACATTTGATCAAAGACCTGTAGGTGGTGAGAGAGCAAGCATGCAGCTTTTTAGGGAAAGAGCATTCCAGAAAGAAGGAATAGCAATTTCAAAGAGTGTAAAGCAGGAGCTTGCCTGGGTGTTGAATAAGTAACAAGGAAGCCAATATGGCTAAAGCAGAGAGTGAACAGGGGTGCCTGGGTGGCTCAGTCAGTTGAGCCTTTGCCTTACGCTCAGGTCATGATCCCAGTGTCCTGGATCGAGGCCCACATTGTGTTCCCTGCTCAGTAGGGAGTCTGCTTCTCCCTCTCCTGCTGGCTCCTCTATCCCCGCTCATGCTCACACACTCTCTCCCTCTCAAATAAATTTTTAAAAGAGAATAAACAGCAAAGAGGTGGAATATGAGGAATAATAAAAGGTAATAGGAGGGGAAAAGGTTGACAGGACCTTGTCTCTAAATGAGATGGGAAACCATTCAGGGGGAACTTTAGAATTTATTTATCAAAGAGTTACATGAAATGTTTAGATTACTTAGGGGATAATTGACATTTTTATGATATTGAGTCTTTCTATCCAGGAAGATGTCATATCTCTCCATTTATCCTAGACTCTCTTTTATGTACTTCAATAAACCTTAATAGTTATTGTCCTATGAATCTTTTAAATTCTTACTAAGTTTATTACTTGGGTTTTAAAGGTTTATTTTTGTTTGGCTTGGTTTTTCACTATTATAAATGGGATTTCCCCCTTTCCATTGCAACCTCTAACTGTACAACCTCTCAGTCAACCACTATCCTGATCTCTATCAAACAGGGTAGTTTTGCCTATTTTTAGAAATATATTATATTTATATATTATATTTTATATCCAATGATTAGTATATCCATATGATATATATATATGATTTACATGATATATAATCATACGAGTATATAACAGTCATATATGATGTATACTTATATATTATATATATCATTATCATATGAATATATACATATAATATATAGAGAAAAACTATTAACCTCTAATATATTCCTCTTATAATTACCTTAAGATAGTTAAAATTAATGCTAATATCAATTTAGGTCATTCTCTTGGAATCTTTTGGTAATAATTATATTGCCTCTGAATAATGACATTTTTTAAAACTCCACTCTGTGTCCAATGTGAGGCTTAAACTCACAACTACAAAAATCAAGAGTCAGCTGCTCTACCAGATAAGCCAGCCAGACACCCCAGACCGTTTTTTCTCTTCAGTCTTGTGTTACCTACTTTACCACATTGGGTAGAATTCTCAGAAAATTTCTGAATCAAAGGGGCAACAACATTTATCTTATTTGTGACATTAATGTGAAATAGTTCTTTTTTTTTAAGATTTTATTTATTTGAGAGAGAAAAAGAGGAAGAGCACAAGCAGGGAGAGAGGCAGAAGGAGAAGCAGGCTCCCCGCTGAGCAGGAAGCCCTATTCCGGCTTGATCCCAGGTCTCTGAGATCACCACCAGAGCCAAAGGTAGACACTTAATTGACTGAGCCACTCAGGCATACCTAATGTGAAATAATTCTTACATTTACTCCCCTTAAATATAATTTTGACTGATTATGTATTACAGATTATTTTTACATTAAGAAGTTATCTTTCTCTTACTAATTTCCTATTTTTTTAAAACCAAAAGCCTATTTTTGCATTGGTAGTGAGCAATGTAAGGGTTTTTTTTTTTGTGTTTTGTTTTGTTTTGTTTTTGTTTTTTTATGTCAGACAGGTAATGTGCTGATGTCACAACAAGGTTTGAGGGAGACAAAAGTTACACAACAGCATGGACACCTAATCATCACGCTTCTGAACTACATGGTAATATACTAATATGCCAGCGGTATATTAAATAAGCAAAACTCTAGAGTATAATAAAAATGCCCCTATATGTTGTTGCTCATGGTCCAATTAAAATATATTCAGTGGGCAAGCTTTCCTCCATCCTCCTAAATGAAACTCAAGTTGGACTTTTTTTTTTTTTTAAGATTTTATTTATTTGACAGGCAGAGATCACAAGTAGGCAGAGAGGCAGGCAGAGAGAGAGGGGGCAGCCGGCTCCCTGCTGAGCAGAGAGCCCGATGTGGGGCTCGATCCCAGGACCCTACAACCATGACCTGAGCCGAAGGTAGAGGCTTTAACCCACTGAGCCACCCAGGTGCCCCAAGTGGACTTTTCTGATCACTCTTAGGTAATTGGAAGTCCAGACATCATCATAAGAGGCCTATCTATTTTCAATATAGTAATTAGAACATCCAATATATAAATTAATATATATTAACCCTTTAATCTGCATGCAAAGGTTAAGAATTCCCCAGCCACACACAGGGAGGGCCTGGTTTCGGGTGGGATGCTTGCTTTTACAGAGAAAAACATAGTGAATTTCTTGTTTCCTCATTAACAATTTAGAAGAAGGAGGTGAAAAGGAAGCAGACCATTAATACTTAACTTCTATCGTAAGATGATCTCATACTCTTTGGATCTAGGAAATTTGTGGCTGTAATTTTTTAAATTAAAATATTATGCATCATATACTTCAGTAAAATTTTACAAAATGAGAACATCCTTGTTACTAGCTCCCAGATCAAAAACTCCATCTTACCAGACTGCAGAACTCTCCCTTACCCCACCTCTTAACCACTATGCTTACTTCTATCAATATAGGTCAGTTTTGCCTATTTTTTTTACCTTTCCATAAATGGAATTATATACAGAATGCACTATTTTGTATCTGGTTTCTTTCACTCCATGTGTGTGAGATTTATCTATGTGATTCAATGATTCAGCAAGCCATTCTTTAATTTATTGCTGGATAATACTCTATTGTATGAATATATCACATTTATTTATCCATTCCACTGTTGATAGACATTTAGAAAGCTTTCAGTTTGGGCTAATATGAAAAATACTGCTATGAACGTCTTGTGCATGTCTTTGATGTATATATGTATACATTTCTGTCAAACGAATTATGGGAATTAGGATTGGAATGGCCGGGTCCAAAGGTCCAGTAAATGTTTAAACCTGTCTTCTTCCGTGTTGAAGACTTTTGTAGATTCTTCTGAGGCTCCTTGCTGGTATTCTCCACCTACTACTCCTATGACCTGGGTAAAAGAATTTCTGTCTCCTGCTCTCCATCAAGTTCTGGTTTTCCAATGGTCCTCTGCATTGTCTCTTTCTTGGACATTAATTTCCTTTTGCATGAGTCTTCCTTTTTTTTTTTAATATATATATTTTTTATTTATTTCAGAGAGAGCGCAAGCACACACAAGCAGGGGGTAGTGCCAGAGGAAGAAGGAGAGGGAGAAGCAAGCAACTCACTGAGCAGGGAGCCCGACATAGGGCTTGAGCCCAGGACCCAAGGATCATGACCCGAGCCAAAGGCAGATGCTTAACTGATTGATCTACCCAGTAGCCCCACATGAGTCTTCTTGGTCATAAGCCGACAAGGCTCCAGTCTGCCCTACCCCCCATGTTCCCCCACCACAGAAGATATATATCAAATTCTCCAAGGGGTTTTCTTAAAGCCCTTGACTAGAGAGTTGGGAGGAAATTTCTACCTCTGTTGCTTGGTGATCTGGGACGCAAAATATATCATAAATTTTCTCTAAAGAAATCTCTTCAAGGGCGCCTGGGTAGCTCAGTGGGTTAAGCCGCTGCCTTCAGCTCAGGTCATGATCTCAGGGTCCTGGGCATCGGGCTCTCTGCTCGGCAGGGAGCCTGCTTCCCTCTCTCTCTCTCTCTGCCTGCCTCTCTGTCTACTGTGATCTCTCTCTGTCAAATAAATAAATAAATAGTAAAATCTTAAAAAAAAAAAAAAAAGAAATCTCTTCAAAATTGTCCTTGAATTCCCCACATCTGAACCTTTGTGATGTTCTTAGAGTTAGTATGGGGTCCAAAATGGATTATTATTCTTTTGAAAATCTGCATATTGGTCTGTCTCATGACTCATTGTGTTTCTGGGTTTTTTTTTTCCCCTGTACGTACAAATCTTTTACTGACCATCAGTCCACATCACAGTCACTATGTGTATTGGAAAACAAACTCAAGGGGAAGGACTTTGAATAATGTTGCTTCTTATTATTCTTGTAAATGTTTGAAATTAATTTTATCAGGGGTGCCTGGCTGGCTCAGTTGGTAGTATATGCAACTCTTGACATCAGAATTGTGGGTTCAAGCCCCACCTTGGTATAGAGTACCTAAAAATAAAATCTTTTTAAAAATGTAATTAATTAAACAAATAAAATTAATTTTATCAATGGATGTCAGTCTGGCTCAATAGGTAAAGCATGTAACTCTTGATCTCAGGGTTGTAAATTCAAACCCTGTGCTGAGTGTAAAGATTACTTAAAAATTGAAAAAAAAAAACCCAACCCTTTTGGGGCAACTGGGTGGCTCAGTCAGTTAAGTGTTTGCCTTCCACTCAGGTCATGATCCTGGAGTCCTGAGATCGAGTCTTGGGATCGAACTCTGTGTCAGGCTCTCTGATTGGGGAGGAGACTGCTTCTCCCTCTCCTTCTGCCACTCCCCCCTGCTTGTGCCTGGCCTCTCTCTACCAAACTAATAAGTAAAATCTTGTTAAAAAATTAAAATTGATAAAAATTTTTAAATCTTTAAAAAAAATTTTAATAAATAAAATGAATTTTATCAAATAATTAAACAATAAGAAACCTTCCCTTTCTTGTGAAAGATGTTGTATTTCTTTTGTTTAAGTTATTGTAGCATTATTTTTTTAGTTGATACACAATATTACATTAGTTTCAGGTATACAATATAATGATTCAACAAGTTTCTACATTATGCTATGCTTACCACGAGTATAGCTAGCATCTGTCACATACAGTCTTATTACAATATCAATGACTATATTCCTTATGCCCTTCCTTTTTTTTTTAAGATTTATTTCTTTATTTGAGAGAGAGAGCTAGAATGCATGTGCATGTCAGTGGAGGGGGTGGGTAGAGGGAGAGATTCTGCCAGCTACTCCCCACCCAGTGCCGAGCTTGACCTTGGACTCCATCCCACAACCCTTGAGATCATGACCTGAGCCAAAATCAAAGGATCAGATGCTTAACTGACTGAGCCACCCAGGCACCCCTGTAGTCAACTAGAACCTTAAGCTAGATATTTGAAGCAGAAGGTTTTTATTATATTTAATGGAAGAGCTTACTGAGTAACCAGAAGGGCTGAAGGAAAAAGCTTTACACTGAGTGTAAGAGACAGTAACCTCATGGCCTGTAATGAAATATGCGTGGATCTTGGTTGTCCAACTCTTGTGGATACCACATCCCTTAGAACTGGAGTGGCTCTGGTACTTGTTTTAACCAATAAAATCAGTGAAGTGATACTGCACAGCTCTGGTCCTAGAGCTTCAGGAAGACCTGGCACCATTCGCTGTTCACTCTGGAGAAACCCTCTGCCTCTAAGAAATCCAGTTACCCTGGGGAGAAACCAGTTGCAGAAACTACATAAAGGAGTAGAGGCACAGGACCAAATAGGGAAGACCTGAGGAGGAACCCAGCCAAATGGGAGAACCAAGGCCACAGACATATGACTCATATTGAGCTCTTCCAGCCAGCCTCCAGCTCTTTGAGTTACTCTAACCAGGGCACCAGACAAGTAAGAGAAGAAGCCGTCTTGGATGGCTCAGCAGATACCACATGGAGCCCTTATGAAATATTCCCTCTGTGGCCTGTTCAAAGTTTTTTATGTAATTAGGAGAAATAGCAACATAGTTGTTTTTTGAAACCCCTACGTTTTGAAGTAGTCTGTTACACAACAATAAATAACCAGAAAAAAATCTCCCAAACTCTGAGGGGGGAAAAAAAAAGACCCTTCCAAAATCATGTGTGTTATCTTAAATTCTTATTCTTAAATTCTTTTTTTTTAAGATTTTATTTATTTATTTGACAGAAAGAGATCACAAGTAGACAGAGAGGCAGGCAGAGAGGCAGGCAGAGAGAGAGAGGAGGAAGCAGGCTCCCTGCTGAGCAGAGAGCCTGATGTGGGACTCGATCCCAGGACCCTGAGATCATGACCTGAGCCGAAGGCAGCGGCTTAACCCACTGAGCCACCCAGGCACCCTTATTCTTAAATTCTTAAATTCTTCGTTGTAACTCCGATACAATTAAGAACAAGTGTCCAAGTCCCCTGGGTGGCTCAGTTGGTTGAGCATCTGCCTTCAGCTCACATCATGATCCCAGGGTCCTGAGGTCGAGTGCCGCATCCTTCCTGTTCCCTGCTCCGTGGGGAGTCTGCTTCTCCTACTTCCTTTTGCTCCCCCTGCTTGTGCCCTCTTTCTCTCTCTGACAAACAAATAAATAAAATCTTCCAAAAAAACAAAGAACAAGTGTTGAAGCAAGCTACAAGAGCACTTTGAGGGAGCACACAGGTAGTTCTGCAAAAGGGTGCAGATTTGGGCAAAGTTTTAAGGTCCTTTACAGGCCCCAGAGCAGCCAGACCTTTCTTTCACCTTCTATAGGTAGTTTATGTTGTCTCTTTATTTTATTTTATTTTATCTTATCTTATTTTATTTTTATTTTGTCTCTGGTTTTAGACATCATCCCAAATTTGTATTTACTTCCATTTTTCAAAGCAGACTTATTGGGATTTGTTTTACATGCCATCAGATTTGTCCATTGGAGGTATACAATTATATTGTTTTCTCTGTTTGTAAATTTGTGAAGTTGGGCAACCATCATCACAATCCGATCTGCTCCTTATTTCTGTAGATTTGCCATTTATTGACATTTCACATAAATGGAATCATATCACATCCACTTTTAAAAGAAAAAGGATCTGTATTTGTTTTTACACAAACAATGTATGCTTTGTCTTAAAACCTCAAAAATACAGGTTTAAAAAAAAGAAAAATATTTTAAAAAGCAACTGTAACCCCACTGCCAGGAGCTAATGACAGTTAACATACGGGTATACATAAAAAAGAGAGAGTAAAGTCAAAAACTTTTTTTGTGGCCTATAGGCCCTGCATGATCCGGAGTCTTTCAACATCAGCTAAGGCTTTGTTCCCACCCATCTCTGTACACTCCAGCCCAACAGGTTTTATCTCCATTTCAAGAATATACCAAGCTCTTCACACATGCTGCTCATCTTGCCTGGAACTCTTCCTTCACCCCTGGAGTGAGTAGCTCTTTCTCCTCCTTTGAGGAACTGTTTAGACCCTATCTCTACAGAAAACCATCCCTGATTACCTTGCCTAAATTAGGACCAAACTCACCTTCCTTTTCATATGTTCTCTTCATACCACCTGATTTAATCTGAAATTTATTCATGTGCCTGCTTTTATTTCTGTTTGTTCTTTTATCTCCTCTATTTGATTGTAAATTTCATGAGGGCATGAATGGCCAATATCAAATATGTTTAGTGCTGTATCCTTAATACCTCCTAGCAACAGATTAAGTATTAGTGGAATGAACGAGTTAAGTAAAGCCCATTATCCTTTCTGTGCCTCAGTTCCCTCATCAAAAGTGGGGGGAAAATTGTACATTTCTCATAGGATTTTTGTGAGGACATAGTAAACACTCAATAATTTTTAAATTATTATTATCATCATCATTTTGGAATCTTTGGGATGAATTTTTTTATTGCTTTATTCACTCTGGAATTTTCAGTCTTTATTTTGGTTTTGCAATTTTCTTCACTTCAAATGTCCTATTTGTTTGGGTTGTTTAATCCTGTCCTCTTTTATGTAGCTGGTGTAGGAAGAAGGCCTCGAGTCTCATCCTTCCACCCTTCTTTCCTGTCTAGAAGACCAAGGAGAATTCAGAGCGGGGCCCAAGATTAAGACGACAGGGAGGGTATGCATGTCCAGAACTGTTGCTCTATGCCTTCAAGAGAAATGCTTGATTTTCCTTAACACTCTTTTTCTTGGCTTTATCTTTCTGAGCCTCTTCTCAACTGTAGAGAAAAATTTTCATGGCCCTTAGGAATGGCCAAGTTTATTCTGTTTGTAATGAGGTTTAAGGCTATAGGGATTTAAAAAAAAAAATACTGTAAGATCCCTTGAGATTCAACCCAGCACAATAAACCCAAGAGTTACACCTTAGGGAATCAAAGACATGATTCTTTAGCAAGAAACCATGTACATTACCTGAGTTGTTCTCTATACATATCTCTTCATGACTTCTGGGGGAAGACCACCAACCGAGGTCCCAATGTTACTGCTCGTTCTCTCTTTCCATCAGGGACATGACTCACACATAGAATTGGAAGGTGTCTTTTTATCCCAGTGACCCTACTCTCCTACAAGTAACTTAGGACAAGAAGTGCTCATGCTGTAGGATCAGGAAAGTGTTCTGGAGATGGCAGTGATGGTCGCAACACAATGCAAATGTAAATTTACTGAATGCCACTAAACTGCACACTTAAAAATTGTTAAAATGGGGGGCGCCTGGGTGGCTCAGTCATTGAGTCTGCCTCTGGGTCAGGTCATGATCCCCAGGTCCTGGGATTGAGCAAAGTGTCAGGCTCCCTGCTGTGCAGGAAGCCTACTTCTCTCTCTCCCACTTCCCCAGCTTGTGTTCCCTCTCTCTCTATGTCTCTCTTTGTCAAATAAATAAATAAAATCTTTAGGAAAGAAAAAAGACAACATTTTCTACATCTGCACTGTCTACAAAAAACCATTCTGACTTTCACTGGTGATGATGTTGCATGTGGATTAAATGTCCCAAGACACTACCAGTGTATTGCTTACTAATGCCATTAAGTGACAAATTTTATGATGTGAAAACTAAGCTTGAGTGAATGTATGCAGCACTAAATCATTCTGAACCCCAGAAATCCATGTCACTGAAACCATGCAAAAAAGGAAAATAATTTCCAAATAATGGAATAAAAGTATAGCTTAGTTTTCTTAGTTCTGTATTTACATTTTCACAATCAGTGTTTCTTCAATTTTTATGAAGTTTAAAATTATTATTACATCTTTCTTTACAAACATTTGTACATAGATTTTTTTCAATACTGTTATTTTATATTGTTTAAATTCTGTGTATTTAATTTGATTCTACTATTCATACCTAACTTATAATAGAAATACTGTAATATTATGAAGATTTAGAAATATTTTTTTAAAGATTTTATTTATTTATTTATTTGTCAGAGAGAGAGAGAGAGAGAGAGAACAGGCAGACAGAGGCAGAGGGAGAAGCAGGCTCCCCGCCGAGCAAGAAGCCCGATGTGGGACCCGATCCCAGGATGCCGGGATCACGACCCAAGCGGAAGGCAGCCGCCCAACCAACTGAGCCACCCAGGCATCCCAAGATTTAGAAATATTATACGAAGTTCCTTGATTGGAAAAAACGTAAACAAAGGGCCCATAGGAGGATGGAATTTGACTTCCTTCTCTGAACTTTGAGAGCTATTTGTTTGTTGCTTTATGTTGGTATATTTTCCTCTTTCTCTTGTTATATAGATATTTTTGTTCTTTGCACTCCTATGGAGAGTAAATTAGTATCTGAGACATTTAATAAATATCTGCAGTTGAATATATATTGGTTGGTTAAAACAAAAAGTAGGGAGAACTACATCACCCAAGGGTAAATTACTTCCTAGAAGTAATGGTTCATAAACATGCTTAGGCAGGAGAGAAACAGCTAGATATACTAGAGAACACGCAAGCATTGTAAACAGAATAGAGGAAAAGGAGAGGAAGCCAACAAAAATATAAGAACCAAAACAAAGTCAAAGACAAGACTCTGGGCAACATGTGATAGCCTAAATCCAAAGAAGGGACAAAAAGATCAAAGATCTTCCAGACTAATTAGGAAGAGAGATTTACCTAATTTTTTCCTTCTAGGAGGTAGGTACCAGGGCAGTGGAAAAACGAGCTTGCACAGTAAGATCAATGAGGACAACATATATGATTTAAGAATTAAATTCTTGGCTAGGACAAAAGGGACAGAAGAAATGGACTAAGACATAGTCCTAACCCTCCATGCATTTCAATCATTTTGAATCCCAAAGTGATGAGATTCAGCTTCCATTTGTCTGGTTTACTTAGTGTGATGGTTTGTTCCGTGCTAATTTAAATAAGCTGGATCACATTTCCCAAAATCCTCTTTCCTGAAAGATTCCAAATTAGAGTTGGTCAAAAGAATTTCAGAGAGACCTGGAAGGTGGAAATGAAGCATCAGCCATTACTTCACAGGCCCTTGTGGTTAGATGCTGGAAGAGACAGATGTAGAGGACCAGCAGGTTTCAGCTTGTCTTTATTGTCCTCCAATCCATACCTGGCTCTTCTTCCCGACTTTTGACCCCGTTGACCAACAGTGGCCTACACCAGATGGTTGGCAGCTGATCCTCGGGGGTGGTAGCTGAATGGAGGCACACCTTCCTAGAAATCTTCCATAAGCCTTCCCAGTCAGTCCTATTTTGGCAGCTGGACATGTTTGGTTTCTTAGATTGACTCCTTAGTTTCTACCTCTCTCATCTTCTAATGTGTTTCTTGGACCTTTTCTTCTCTGGTTCCTGCCCGATTATAAAAGTTCTACTTCCTGGAGAAAAGAAAAAGAAAAAAGAAACTTTTCTCCCACAACTCATATTGGTTCTGCCTCCCTGACTAAAAGAGTTGTTAATTTCAGAAGAAACTGTGCTGGCTCAATACATCTCAAATAATTGTGCTAGGTTTAAAGTCCCCATTGAAGAGCTTTCCTTGTTGTTTGTAGTAGAAATCTATGAAATCAGGGGGACCTTACATTCATCTGGTGTGAAGTACGAAATGACTAATTCTGACTGGATCTCTGATCTCAAAGATCTTCCAGACTAATTAGGAAGAGAGATTTACCTAAATGTATTATATAAATATATATGGATCCATGTGGCAGATACCATTGTTTGGCTAACTGAATTCCTATTGACAATCTCTTCCTCACTTGTACTTTCCAGCTATGAGTGGCTAAGTAACATAATATTGTCCAATGAGATAAAATGAGAAGTCTGCTCAATGTGACTTTTGGAAGAACTTTTTGGTTTTTTTTTTCTTTTTCTTTTAAAGATTTTATTTATTTATTTGAGAGAGTAAAAGTGTGGTGGGGGAGGGGCAGAGGGAGAGGGAGAAACAAGCTCCCCACTGAGCAGGGAGCCTGCCTCAGGCTTGATCCCAGGGCCTTGGGATCATGACCTTAGCTGAAGGCAGATGCTTAACTGACTGAGCCACCCAGGTACCCCGGAACTTTTGTTTTCTAAATAAAATGAGGTGGACCTGCAAAGCTATCCCTTCATTCTATGCCCTTTTTTCCTACCTAAAATTCAGATGTAGTTCCCAGAAGAGTAGTCATCTGCTTACAAGTAGATGAGCCAGTGTGAGAAAAAGGTCAAGTGAATTGAAGAGACACTGGCCAGGAGTAATAAGTTACAATGTCAGCATCTATCTCTTAATTTCTTTTGCATAAGCCTCTACAACAGAGTCTACTGTTAATTAAAATTAAAAGCATTTCAAACTGAGACAGTATGTTAATTTAAAAAAATAAGTACTACAGAGAGTAGTATATATAGGATTTTAGAATAGGATGATGAGGACAGGAAGAGACCTAAGAGGAGAAACTAGATCCGGACTTTTAAGAGAAGAAAAAAATTATAATAAGCAGAGAATGATTGAAGGGCATTTCTGAGAAGATAATAGTATAAAGAAATGCACAGGGAGAAAAGCATAAAACATAAACCAATATTTTCATTTATGCATGAGCTAATGAAGTTTCTATATGGGAGTGGTTCATTGAGAAAATAAAGAAGGATAATGTAGTGAAAGAAAATATTTACCAAAGCCTGCTTTGTATCAGGCCCTGTATCCTTAGTAGACAGTCATGAATATAAACAAGTTCAATTCCACTAGAGATGAAGGTTAAATTGTGAGTGATGAAGTAGAGGCAAACTATTTTTAATAAACATTTTTTTCTGCCCACAAACTTGGTGATAAAGGGAAAGTAGAAAAATAGGCCCACAGGACATTGTAAAGAAAACAAACATAAGAGGTCTCTGATAGGTGAAGAGATTACAAACGGGCTAGAGACTTTGGGACCCAAGGAATGACACAGTGGTGAATTGTCTGCTGGGTTTTCTTTTTGCCTCATACATCTTGAAATAGGTGCTGGAAAAGCCAGCAACTAGAAATTTCAACAGACACAAACAAAAGCTATAAAAAAAGAGCCTGCCCTCTATAGCCAATGAACCAGGAAGGGGGCAGCCTAGCAAGACGGAAAAGTTTAGATAATTATTACCCTACTCTAACAAAACACTGAGGACAAAACTGTGGTCTTACATCTATGATAAAAGAAGGAAACTTGAGGGGCACCTGGGTGGCTCAGTGGGTTAAGCCTCTGCCTTTGGCTCAGGTCATGATCCCGGGGTCCTGGGATCGAGCCCCGCATCGGGCTCTCTCTGCTCAGCAGGGAGCCTGCTTCCTCCTCTCTCTCTGCCTGCCTCTCTGCCTACTTGTGATCTCTGTCTGTCAAATAAATAAAATCTTTAAAAAAAAAAAGGAAGGAAACTTGAAACATCAGAAGAAAGAACAATGGAAAGTATAAAACTATAGATAAACACAAAAGACACAACTCCTCTTGAGTATTTCTAAATTATGTTTGATGGTTGAAGCAAAGTTATACATTCTGATGTGGTTCTTGGTGTGTATAAAGGAAATATTTAAGACAGCCATCTTATAAATAGTGAAGAGTAAAAGGACTAAGAGTTAAGGTTTCTATACTTCACTCAAACTAGTAAAATATCAACAGAAGTAGGCTATCATAAATTATGTATGTATAATATAATGCCTACAGCAACAACTGAAAAATTTATACGAAGAAATATACTAAAAAACAATATGGATAAATCAAGACAGAATTTTAATAAAGGTTCAAATAACCTACAGGAAGGTAGGAAAAAGGAAACAAAAAATACTAGAATTAAGCTCTAAAATACTGAAGATTGCATTAAATGTAAGTGTTCTAAATACACCAAAAGACAGAGATTGGCACCATGGATTAAAAATATGACCCAGATGCCTGGGTGGCTCAGTTGGTTAAGTGGCTGCCTTCGGCTCAGGTCATGATCCCAGCATCCTGGGATCGAGTCCCACGTTGGGTTCCTTGCTCGGCAGGGAGCCTGCTTCTCCCTCAGCCTCTGCCTGCCACTCTGTCTGCCTGTGCTCGCTCACTCTGACAAATAAATAAATAAAATCTTTTAAAAAAAAAAATATGACCCAACTGTGGCACCTGGCTGATTCAGTTAGTTGAGCATGTGACTCTTGATCTGGACGTCATGAGTTCAAGCTCCATGCTGGGTGTAGAGATTATTAAAAATAAGAAATAAAAAAAATCTTTAAAAAACAGTTAAATCTTTAAAAGCTTTAACCTTAAAAACAAAACAAAACAAAACCAACTAGGGTGCCCAGGTGGCTCAGTTGGTAAGCATCTGCCTTCAGCTCAGGTCATGATCCCAGGATCCTGGGATTGAACTCCAAGTCCAGCTCCCTGCTCAGTGGGAGTCTGCTTCTGCTTCTCCCTCTCCCTCTCCCACTCCCCCTGCTTGTGCATGCTACTTTCTCTCTCTGTCAAATAAATAAATAACATCTTAAAAAAAAAAAAAAGAAAGAAAAGAAAACCCAACTATCTGCTGTCTACAAGAAATCCACCTCGGATATAAAACATGTTAGTAAAAGGCTGGAAAAAGTTATACTGTGAAAACATTTATCAGAAAAAAGTAGGAATAAACTATATTAATATCAGATAAAGTAGACTTCTGAGCAAAAAAGAATTACCAGAAAAAAAGAGGAACAATAAATAATGCTAAAAGTTGACAAAGAAAATACAGCAAAAACATAGCAATTCTCAATGTATATATACCAAACAACAGAGCTACAAAATACATAAAACAGAAACTGATAGAACTGAAAGGAGAAATAGATAAATCTACAACTATAGTTGGAGACTTCAGTATCTTTCTGTTAATTATTGATAGTACAAATAAATAGAAAATAATGAAGTATATATAAGAACTCAATGATATCAACCAGCAGGATAGGATATAAATTGACATTTATTGAATTCTACTCAACAAAGCAAAATGGGGCACCTGGCTGGTTCTGCTGGTGGAGCATGCAACTCTTGATCTTGGGGTTGTAAATTTGAGCCCCACATTGGTATAGACTTCATTTAAAAATAAGAAAATCTTGAAAAAATAGCAGAATATACAGTCATTACAAATACATGAATAGAGTACCCGGGTGGCTCAGTCGGCTGGATGTCTGTCTTAGGCCTAGGTCATGATCCCAGGGTCCTGGGATCGAGTCCTGCATCTAGCTCCCTGCTCAAAGGGGAGCATTCTTCTCCCTCTCCTTCTATGCTCCTGCTTGTGCTCTCTCTAATAAATAAATAAAATATTTTTTTAGAAAACACATGATTAGACCATATCCAGGGCCATAAAACAATCCTCAAAAAATATAAAAGAACTATGGGACACCTGGGTGGCTCAGTCAGTTAAATAGCTGCCTTTGGCTCTGGTTGTGATCTCTGGGTCCTGCGTTGGGCACCTTGCTCAGTGGGGAGTCTGCTTCTCCCTCTTCCTCTGCCTCTGCCTCCCACTCATGCCCCCCCTCTCTCTTTCTTTCTCAATCAAATAAATAAATAACAAATCTTTTTGAAAATTTAAAAGAACTAAAATTATATAAACTGTTTTTGTTCCCATTTTCAAATAACATGATGATGTTGAAAATCCCAAGAAATTACCAAAAATCCCAGAGAAAAAAACAAAAACAAAATACCCTCCTAAAACTAATAAATGAGTTCAGAGAGCTTTCAAAATACAAAATGAACATACAAAAATCAATTCTATACACAAAATTAAATACTTAATTGTAAATCTAGCAAATAATATATGGGGATTGAAGCTAACAACTATAAAATGCTAGTGAAAGAAATTAAAGATTATTTAAATTAGCAAACAGACATACTGTGTTTATGGATCAGAAGACTCAACCTAGTAAAGACATTAATTCTCCCCAAATTGATATATAGGTTTAAAATAATTCCTATCTGGGGTGCCTGGGTGACTTAGGTGGTTAAGCATCCAACTCTTGATTTTGGCTCAGATCTCAAGGTTGTGAGATCAGGCTCTACATGGGCTCTGTATTTGGCATGCAGCCTCTTAAGGTTTCTCTCTCCCAGGGCCTCTGGGTGGATCAGTTGGTTGAACGATAAGGGAGAGATCTGGAAGGTGGAAATGAAGCAGCAGCCATTACTCCACAGGCCCTTGTGGTTAGATGCTGGAAGAGACAGATGTAGAGGACCAGCAGGTTTCAGCTTGTCTTTATTGTCCTCCAATCCATACCTGGCTCTTCTTCCCAACTTCTGACCCCGTTGACCAACAGTGGTCAACAAATTTAGCCTTAGGCTCAGGTCATGATCCTGTAGTCCCAGGATTGAGTCCCACATTGGGCTCCCTGCTCGGCAGGGAGTCTGCTTCTTCTGCTGACCTCTCTCCTCTCATGCCTCTCTCTCTCTCTCTCTCTCAAATAAATAAACAAAATCTTTTTTAAAAAAAGAGAGAGAGAGAGAGAGATTTCTCTCTCCCAGGGCACCTAGGTGGCTCAATCAGTTAAGCATCTGCTTTCGGCTCAGGTCCTGATCTGAGTCTTGGGATCTAGCCTCACAAACACCACAAGTCCCAGGTTGAGCTCCCTGCTCAGCAGGGAGTCTGCTTCTCCCTCTCCTGTGACCCTTCCCCCCACTCATGCTGTCTCTCTCTAATAAATAAATAAGATTAAAAAAAAAAAAAAAGAGGGGCACCTGGGTGGCTCAGTTGGTTAAGTGTCTGCCTTCAGCTCAGGTCATGATCCCAGAGACCTGGGATCCAGCCCTATGTGGGGCTCCCTACTCCATAGGAAGCCTGCTTCTCCCTCTCCCTCCACCTGCTGCTCCCTCTGCTTGTGCTCTCTCCCTCTCTCCCTCTGTCAAATAAATGAAAAAACTTTTAAATAAATAAATAATAAAATAACAAAGTTACAAAAAATCTTTTTCTCCCTTAGCCCCTCCCCCACATGTTCTCGCTTTCTCTCTCAAAAAAAAAAAAATTCCTATTATAATGTCAGGAAGATTTTTAAAGAGATATAGACAAGCTTATTCTAAAATTTTTATGGGAAAGCAAGGAACTAGAATATCTAGGAAAAAAACTAGAAAAACAAGAATAAAGCTGAAGGAATCACTATCTTGTTTTACAATTTATTATAGAGATTCAGTAATCAAGACAGTGTGTAGTACTTAAGTAATCAAAACCGTGGCTCAGACAGAAAGACACAATGATCAATTGAACAAAATAGACACGCTCACACAAGTATGGTAAAATCATTTTTAACAAAGGTAAAAAAGCAATCTAATGAAATAAGGATAGTTTTTCAATAAAGGTGCTGGAGCATTTAGATATCCATTGGCAAAAAAGAAAAATATATGAACCTCCACCTAAACATCATCTCATACCCAAAAATTAATTAAAAATGGTTCATAGATTTAAACGTAAGATATTAAACTGTAAAATTTTAACAAGAAAACATAGGAGAAAAACCTTTACAACCCAGGACTTGATGAAGAGTTCTTAGACGTGACAACAAAAACATAACGTATAAAAGAAAAAAGTTGCTAAGTTGGATTTCATCAATATTAACAACTTCTAGTCTGTGAAAGAGCCTGTAAAGAAGATGAAAGGGCAAGGTATAGACTGGGAGGAAACGTTAGCAAATCACCTCTGACAAAGAATTCTTACCTAAAATATAGAAAGAATGCTTAAAACTCAGCAGTAAAGGGCGCCTGGGTGGCTCAGTGGGTTAGCCCTCTGCCTTTGGCTCAGGTCATGATCTCAGGGTCCTGGGATCGAGTACTGCATCGGGCTCTCTGCTCAGCAGGGAGCCTGCTTCCTCCTCTCTCTCTCTGCCTGCCTCTCTCCTTACTTGTGATCTCTCTCTGTCAAATAAATAAATAAATTCTTAAAAAAAACCTCAACAGTAAAAAATTAATCCAATTAGAAAATTGGCTAAGGGGGCACATGGGTGGCTCAGATGGTTGAGTGGCTGCCTTTGGCTCAGGTCATGATCTCCAGGTCCTGGGATTGAGCCCCACATCAGGCTCCCTGCTCAGTGGGGAGTCTATCTCTCCCTCTGCCTTTCCCCCTGCTTGTGTGCTCGTGCGCACTCTCTCTCTCCAACAAATAAATAAAATCTTTTTAAAAAAGGAAAGAAAATTGGCTAAGAACACGGAGAGGCAACTCACCAAGGAGGACATACAGATGGCAAATAAGCCCATGAAAAGATGTTTACTATCACAAATCATTAGGGAAATGAAAATTAAGACCACACCTATTAGAGCAGTGAAAAGAAAAACTAGTGACAATCCAAATGGTGGTGAAAGTGTGGAAAACTAGATCTCTCATACATTGTTGGTGGGAATGTAAAATGCACAGCCATTCTGGAAAACGGTTTGATGGTTTCTTAAAAAACCTAAGTATGCAGCTAAAATATGACCCAGTAATTGTACTCCTGGGCATGCATCCCAGAGGAATACAAACTTTTATCTACACAAAACATGTGCAGGAATGTTTACGGCAGCTTTCATTGTAATAGCAAAATTCTGGAAACACCCAAAATGTCCTCCAACAGGTAAATGGTTAAAGGAACTAGGTAAATCTAAACCATGGAATCTACTGAGATATAAAATGTATGAACTTTTGATATATAGAAAAATTTAAATGGGGGCACCTGGGTGAACTCAATCATTTCAGCATCTACCTTTGGCTCAGTCATGATCTCAGGGTCCTGGGATTGAGCCCAGCTTTGGGCCCCTGCTCAATGGGGAGTGTGCTTCTCCCTCTCCCTCTGCCTCTCCCTCCACTCAGGCTCACGCTCTCTTAAATAAATAAATAAAACCTTTCAAAAAAATATGGATTTTTTTTCTCAAAGATTTTATTAATTTATTTGACAGAGAGAGGAGAGAGACAGCAAGAGAGGGAGCACAAGCAGGGGGAGTGGGAAAAGGAGAAAGAGGCTTTCTGCTGAGCATGGAAGCACCCAGGACCATGCGGGGCTTAATCCAGGACTATGGGATCATGACCTGAGCCAAAGGCAGACGCTTAACTACTGAGCCACTCAGGCGCCCCTTAAGTGGATTTTAAAAGCATTAAGATGAATGGAAATAGCCCTTCTGCAAAAGTTATATGCTGTATGATTCCATATATATACAATGAAATGAAATGACAAAATTTGAAATGACAAAATTATAGGGACAGAGAAATGATTGGCGATTGCCAACAGTTAGGAATTGCAAGGGGCAAGAGGTTGGGATGGCTCTAAAGTGGTGGTAGCTGTAGGGAGATATTCATGGTCATGCAGGGAAAAAAAGAAAGCAGGGCCACCTGAGTGGCTCAGTTGGTTAAGCATCTGCCTTTGGCTCTGGTCATGATCCCAGGGTCCTGGAATCAAGTCCCACATTGGGCTCCCGGCTCAGCAGGGAGTCTGCTTCTCCCTCTGCCTGCCTCTCCCCTTGCTTGTGCTTGCGTGCTCTCTCTCTCTGACAAATAAATAAAAACAAAACAAATAAGCACAAATAAAATAAAAACACAAATAAACACACACACACACACATAAAGAATGAAAGCATTGTAGGAGACAAGGGTCACACACACATGAGAAGACACTACAAATATTGTCTGTCTTTCCTTCTCCTAGCCATATTCTTAACAAATTCCAAATGCTTATTGAAGCTAAGGAAAACCAGAGGAAGGTAGGCCTAGACCTAGACCAGATTTATGACATCACTGACTGAACTAGGTCTTTTTTTTTTTTAAGATTTTATTTATTTATTTATTTGACAGAGAGATACAGTGAGAGAGGAAACACAAGCAGGGGGGTGGGAGAGGGAGAAGCAGGCTTCCTGCTGAGCAGGGATCCCTATGAGATGCAGGGCTTGATCCCAGGACGCTGGGATTGTGACCTGAGCCAAAGGCAGCCACTTAATGGCTGAGCCACCCAGGTGCCCCCTAACTAGGTCTTTGATTAATGCCTTTTATCTTCCCCTTATTCTTGCTACTTCCCCATCAAGAGGGTTGAAGGATCACACAAAAGAAAAGTTCAGGATTATGGTTCATACTCATGAGTTTAACATCTGTTATAAATACTGTATATTTACGGTAGGAAATTATGTATATTCTACATAAAAGATGTGAAGGAAAGGATTATCATTACTTAATTTGGGGGATATGTATCAAATCTCATTTAGAAAGATTTCCATCAAAACTATTAAATGAATGTATTTTAGTCCATGAAAACATGTCAGTGCTTTTAAATGGTTAACCTTTAAGTACATGAAAAAGTCATAAAGTCAAAACAAAAGCAAATGTCTTTTAAAGTGTCTTTTTATCTGTTTTCTCAGACTAAAAGACTAGGGAGTTTTTCACATGCCCGTTCCTTTTATTCAACAAATATCTGTTGAGAAAAAAAATTTTTATTTAGTGCTCAGTAAATGCCAGGCACTGGTGACTAGAAGGTGCCTATTTCTTTCTTTTTTAAAAATTTTACTTATTCGTTTGAGAAAGAGAGAGAGAGAGAACACCAGCAGGGGGAGAGGCACAGAGAGAGAGAAGCAGACTCCCTGCCGAGCCAGCCAGGGAGCTGCATGTGGGGCTCCATCCCAGGACCTGGAGATCATGACCTGAGCTGAAGGTAGATGCTCAACCATCGGAGGCACCCCGGCATCGATGGTGCCTATTTCAAAACAGTTTAAATATCAGTTTGAAGGATTGTAACTAAGAAATTACACCACAGTAAGATGGGGTCTGAAACCTTTCCAGAGGTGATTTTTGGGGTTGAGTCTCTTAAAACCGGGAGTTAAATAAAATGAGCTGATGTAGGGACATGTTGGGGAATGGGGTGGGGTAGAGGAAGGTCATTAGGAAATTTGAAGCTGAAAATACTTTCAAGTCAAAAGACAGAAGGTGGATGAGTGAGCGCTGGCTGCTTTTCCTTCTAGCATCTTTTTCTAATTATAAGCGCCTTGGCTTCCGGCACTGCTGGCCCCCTGCTCCACCTAGAGGTGGTGTGGGACCACACCAAGGCGTGGACTGGAGAATTGACCGGTTGCAGCATTGTCTTGGCCGCTTGACTAGATGTGTGATTTGGGGCAGTTTGCTGAACTTTGGTGAGCCTGTTTTCTCATCTGTAAAATGGGGATGGGAGCACCCTGATAAAATGAAAGACTATAGATCAAGTTCCTTCCTGAATTCATTTAGATCTCCTTCCCCACCTCACCTCCCCCACCCCTTGTTTCAGTTGTTTCAGAAATTGTATTCTTTCTCCTTACAACTTTCTCATTGCCCTTCAATCTCTATCTTGCTGTATTTTTCCTGGCATCCCCTCCCTAAGAAGATGGAGTATGGGGGCAGCGGAGAGGGACACAAGCTCTCAGTAGTTCAGAAAAGCTCTCCAAGTAGCTCTGCCGAGGGCAACCCTCCCGCCTCCCTCTCCACCCCCCTTTCCTTCTCATTCCAAACTGCTGCTCCCAGGGATCCTGGGCTTTTGTTCTCCGGAGGCTTAAACTACCACCTGTTTTGCCCTGACTTACTGTTTTCCAGGGCTTCCCTTGTTGTCTATAGACTATCACAAATTGAAATTGCCAAATTTAAAGACACCAAGAGCTAAGTTGGTACTTTCTGTTTTTAGCATTCACACTGAAACATCAATGTTTTTCCACTTTCCCTCTATTTTCATGTCTTTTCTGAGGACCACCCCCCACTCACAGTTACCACTCCTTTTTGTTTTGTTTTATCATTTAGCACTAATAAAAAGTTATATTTTAATATTCATTATAACTTATCTATTATACGTGTTTTCCTTACTTGGTTTACAGCAATAATCTCTCAAAGTTGAATATGCATAAGAATCACCTGGGGTTCTGGTTAAAATGCAGAATATGATTTAGCAAGACTGGGGAGATAAAGCCCATGCTGCTGGGCCCTGGACCATACTTGGAATTGCAAAGCCTTAAAAGGCTTAGAACAAAGGAGGTGTGCGAGAAATGGTAGCTGAATGATGCCTTGGTCTCTCCTACTCAGTGTCTTGGAATTTTCTTCAATACATCTTTGTCCACTTTTCCTGTGCATGATTTATAGCTAACGCCTGGCAATCATTCTTTTGTGTACTTAGTTGTTCACTTTCTTGCCTTTTTCAGTCACCAGTCGCATCTAGAAATGGGTCACTTTGGGAGTACAACAGTAACCTCCAACCTCTTTCTACTGTCATCTACTTTGTAGCAAGCAAGAATAACTTTTTAAAGAATCATCTTTATTTTCTTGCTCAGCAAACTGTAGTAGCTCCCTAGCATACATCATATCAAACTCATTCAGGATGAGAGGCTTCCAGACCTTTCTCTAACCTTTCCCTCTTCGTTGCCAGTCAGTTTCTCTTTTTGCGACACTTGGAACCCTCTGCCTGTTGCTAAGGTATGATTTAGTTTCTTCAGATTCTAGGCTTCAGTTTGCATTGGGGGTGCCTTCATTCTTTTTAAGGAAGTATCTCTTTCAAAGTATTCTTCTCAAATTTACTTACTTTAATAAAGCTTTCCCTGATTTATTCCCAGTTGTGAGTTCTTCATTTAAAGGAGTATGCACTACATACCGTTATTGATATATTTTTAATATTCTTAAACTTCTTCATATTTTATTTTAGATGGGAAGTATTTATGCTTTTTGTTCGTGGTTGTATGCCCAGCACCTAAAAATGCTTGACACACAGTAGGTAATTTTGGGGGGGGGATTCAGTGAAGCATGAAACAAAACTCAAGATTAATTTTTATTAATTTTCTAAATGCCTTTTTAATTTACTACATGCATTGGGTGAATGTTAATTGTTAGGTAAAATTAGGCAATTCTAGTGACACAGTTCTGGTACAGTAAAAATATTAAAATATCAATTCATATTAGAGAGTTGGGCATGTTACTGCCAACGTCTTAAAAAGTGTATTAGATGAAGGATCAAAAAATAAAATAATTTTAGAAATCTCTTGAAGAGTATTTTAAGAGACAAAACATGTGAGGTTTAACAACACGTCTACACTTGACCACCACCCAGCTACCATTCTACTAAACAAATACAATTTAGATGCAGCTAAAATTTAGCAGGGGCCCAAACCCACATCCTATCTGAAAGACTTATGCTTTTCTGTCATTGTTTTCTTCCCTTCACATTTTGCATTCGTTAGGATTGTAGTTTTAATAGTTCTTGGTGCTTTAAATTTAAAAGAAAAGAAATAGGGCTTTCTCATATTACAATTTCAAGGAAAAGGCCATTCAGCGAGGTATAAGAGGCCTACAAGCTGCACACCCTGCAACAGCCTCACGCTCCGATTTCATCCATGGGTTTTTGTACAGTTCTTTTTTGGATGGATGGTGCAAACCGCGCAAGTGCAGCATTAAAGCCTCCCCACCCTGGGAAACGATGCAAGAACATGCAGCTTAGGCTGCCAGGTTCTCCCTAACACACAGCCAAGGGCTGGAGGCCCGGATACCCGCCCCCAAACCCGGTCCACAACAATCGTTTCCTCCCTCCCCGCCTTTTACATACAGTACACATACAAATACACACACGCAGAGCAGCCAGCAGGGGCGGGCCGGGCCAGACCACTCTGCAAACCGCAGGGGGGAGCAGCCGACGACTAAGCTTTTTTCTTCCACTTATTTGTTCCTTTGCCTCAGTATCTCTCTCGGTTTCGCAGTAACTGTCGGGCAGAAGCGAAGCTGGGGATCTAGCGGCTTCCGAAGTTCCGCTTCCGAGCCCCACACCTCAGGCCGGTGCTGCGTTGTCCCCCCGCCCTCGGCCCGCCGTTGGTCCCGCCCCAGTGCTAGCGGGCGCCGAGCGGGAGCCGCGCGGGAGCAGCGCAGCGACGGCGGCGGCAGCGGCGGCGGCGGTTGCGATTCGGAGCCGTTGAGACGCCTCTGCGGCAGCTGGTGGCGCAGGTGGCTTGCGTGGACGCGGGCAGAGGCGGCCGGCCCGCCACCGCAGCCTCACCGCCCGGGGCCCCGGCAGGTGAGCGGGCGGCGGGGACTCGCCCCGCCCCCCCCCCCCCCCCCCCCCGGTGGCCTCGCTCCTGGCTGTAGCGGGGAAGTGGCCGCGGCCCGCCCGGGAGCAGGGGGGCGGCCCGGGGCTGCGACCGTCGGGAAGCAGGTTGGGGGAGATGTCCGGTGTGGATGGGAGGGGGACGTTCCCCCTTCCTTTGCCATCTCTTTTCCCTCTCCCCAGACCCCCTCCCTCTTGGGGCTTAAGCCCGGAGAAAAAAGCCAGGGAAAAGATGGGGCGGGAGAAAGGGGAACGGGGGCTGAGAAGCATCTCAGCCTCAGGTGGTGGCGTCTTTTCCGTCGTCGAGCGGTGGACCTGCAGAAGCCTGGAGGGGTAGCTCCCGGGCTGCGAAGGCCGCGCACTCGCGGGGAGGAGCGGGAGGCGGCTCTCCCCTCACTCTCCCACCCCCACTTCTCCTCGGCTCTCCCCTCCCCCTCGCCTCCCCGTGCGGCCCCTCCCTTCGGGTTTCTGAGCATTAACCGCCCTCGGTGCTCTCCCTCGCAGGCGCGTCGGGACGCCCGGAGGCATCTTCCCCCTCCCGCCGCCCCGGGAGCCTGGGCGCCCGTCCGCCCCCCGCAGGCATCCCCCCGCTGTCCGCACCGCCGCGCTTCCTCGCTGGGCTTCGGACCCCCGGCCTCGCCCCCGAAACATGACTCGCGATTTCAAACCTGGAGACCTCATCTTCGCCAAGATGAAAGGTTATCCTCATTGGCCAGCTCGAGTAAGTGATTTTAGCCTTCGCATTTAGCGGAGCTACCTTCCCCAGGGGCCTACTTTCTACCCTTTCTCTTAATTTTGTTCTCGGGTCCTCTCTCCCCCTCGCTTTCCTTTGGCCTCTTTTGTAACCTTTCGTTTTAGCTTTTTGCCCAGGAATCTCCCGTGGAATTGTAAAAATCCAGGTGTTTCTCCTTACAAGAGTTTCCCTGTGGGTTTGTTTTTGACAGACTTGGGCAGGTTTTCTTAATAGGAAATATTTAAACGTGATGCCAGTTAAATGTTCCATTGTAGGTGAAAATAATCAAGGTTTGACTTTGTTTACCGTTTAATGAAGCATTGACATTTTAAAAATTTGCGTAAAAGGCAGAGTATCAGTGGAGTTTATGCAGACTCTTGGATGTCAAAGATGTGATTAAATTGGTTTCATAGGGATTTTTTATGTTTTGTAGTTGATGAGACCTTCTGGGTTTGCTTGTTTAATATAGAGATTCAGGACTGGATATTCTTGAAATTTTTACAATAAGTTTTTTATAAATTTATTTTCATATTTGTATTCGTTAAGTTTGCCTTATGACCTTGAAGAAGTTGTTTTACCTCTTTGTTTCCCATAGGCAAAAGAGCAGATTCCTAGGTTCACATCTAGTGATACAGAGAGGTAATTAAGGCCCAGGATTTTTGTGACATTTAAAGAATTGAGACTAATACCTAAATGCCATTTTCAGAAAAAGAGGTCTTTTTGTTAGCTTATGGTAGGACTCAGGTTCCAAGATCATGATAGAACCAAAAAACTGTTCAGATCCATTAGATTAGAATGCTCAAGATTTTTTTAAAAATATAAACTTGATATTATTAAGTTGTAATTTCCACTAGTTTACTTTTCTTTGAGAGGTGTATTTCTTAAAAGACAATTAAATCCTGTATTTTTAATTATGTCAGCTGGGAGAAAGCATACCCATTGGTTACAGAGAATCATGTAGTATGTTTGCTGATTGCTGTCCAAGTATAAAATATTTACTGTTCTCTTGGTGTTTCCCATCCAGTTCTTGCTTGCAGGTTTCCTTCCTAAACCTGGAAAGATCCTCCCCTCCCCACAGTCTATCAAGTCTGCCTTTTCACTGGAGTCTTATCTTGAACAATCCTTATTCATAATTCTTATCTATATATTTGACACTCTATTTCCTTTGTGATAACATTTTAAACTCTTAGGTGTGTGCTTTGATTTCCAAATAGATTATAAGATTTTTTTTTCTTAAATTGTAAGCTTCTTGAGGGCAATAGACATAAACTGAATTTCTTCATGTGCTCCACAGTCCTGAGTATGCAATCATGTACTTATAAAACACTCTTTTATGTCTGAATAGAGGAGAGGGAAGCTGGGCAGGTTTAAGACCCCTCCAAGATACTTTTTTTTTTTTTTTCATGGTTTTAACATCCTTATTTATTTTGACATGTTATAAAATCTGAGGTTATAGGGTATATCTGTATTCACATTTCGATGCTACATTACATTTATGAGCCAAATGGAAATGTTTGAAAAGTCATCTACTTTTCTTTCAAATTGTCTTCTCCACATGCTTCATTGTGTTAGGTGATTAAGAGTTGGTACTGCTAAAAGAAGAATAAGTCGCCTTAGGAGGGCCAGAATTTTCCTTCGTTAATAAGTTCTATATTCAACAAGGTCACTTGTTTGGAATGGGAAATTTTTGTTTCTTTTCTCCTTTTTTTCTTTACAGGCAGCTGATTTTGGTTTGATATTGTCTGTGTCTGAGAATTATGTTCCTTTTTCTGTCATCTCCAGTCATAACAAATTATGTCTTTGCTTTAGAGAGATTAGGGTATTTATTATCATCTGTGAAGATGATGGTTGTCCATATTTTGATTTTAGTGTTTTCTGTCTCTATATTTCAAACTTCTTTAAGTTTTCAGTTTTGCATGTTCTTATAATCCTGTATCAGTAATAACTTTTATACAGTCAACTTTTTAAAAATTGCCTAATGCTTATTAAACTCCATAGGTACTGCACATTTAAAACTGTTTGCTAGCAGAGGAAGCATATGAACTGGGTTGACAGAAAGTATCCCTTAAGGGCTCTAAGGACTTTGTATATAAGTAGAATGATGGTATAGGTGAGGAAATTAAAGTCCCTAAGAGTGTTAGTTGATAATGATAATGTTGATGTCTGAAACCTTCAGACTGCATAGCAGTCAAATCACTTTCACCATCTTTTTGGTGAAAAAGGTCCTCAGATGGTTTGCTTCCTTCTTAACAAAGCTAATTGATTTTTTAAAATGTCTTTGAAATTAGGAAGGTTGTGACACAGAAATGTTATTAGGAAGTTAAGTAATGAAAAAATTGAAATGTTAAATTCTGACTTGATATTACTGCCTGATGGCTTTACCTTTGAGGTCTGCTTCTCCTTTATTGTTAAGAGAAAGTAACAAGTATAACAGATATGTTAGACATGATAGTGCCCGATACTTTCTTCATTATTTAATTAGAATGATTGACAGAGAAATTAAAAAGGAACAGAACTTCATCTCATTTAGCCTTGTAGGTGCAAGATCTTTCTAGAACGTGTGTTTCAAACTTAGAGAAATACTGCTTGTAACTTTCATTTGTGTCTGCTTTTACATTACTCTGATACTTGTATAGCCTCCCTGTAGAAATACCATTTGGGATTTTTGAATGGGCTTGGGCTACCTTATCTGAAATACTCTGGGTCAGATATATTTAAAAATTCAGAATTTGAGGTATCTGTGGTACATATGGTATGTATTTTGCTCCTGGTAGGCTTCTAGAATGGCACATGGTAATCTAACAGTATTTTTGCAGAGGAGCATCGGTAGAAACACTGGTGGATAAAAGAAATGACGAAATACCTTCATTGTCAGTCCAGGTTTTGCCATGAAATGAGTTTTGAGAAATATTTTGGGTTTTAGAACTTCTTGGGTTTCAGAACTGAGATAGGGATTATGACCTACAGAACTGGTCTACTTTTATCAGATCCTTTTTGGATGTCTTGTTCTCACTTTATTCTGGTGTGTTGAGGTGTGTATGATTTAAAAGATGTTAATTTTTCTGATCTTTCTTTTAGGTAGATGAAGTTCCTGATGGAGCTGTAAAACCACCCACAAACAAACTACCCATTTTCTTTTTTGGAACTCATGAGACGTAAGTCCTTTTAGCTCTAAAGGCAAATCAGAGTTAATTTAGTAGGGTCATTTAGCATAAAATGAAAAACAAGTAGAGATTACCTCACAGAGAAAATAATAGTAATAGGAAACGTTAAGATCATCTTTGAATTTTGGAAAAAGTCTTCAAGTTTCCCTTTTAAAATATATTTTTAGGGCAGAAAAATTAGATGCTGCAGGTTTAACTTTTCATTGGAATAGATGTTTCCTTAATTATAAAAGGAAGATGTGTATGGATCCTCTCAGCAACCAGAAGAATGACCAATAGATGAAAGTGTATAAAGAAAGTTCTTAACAGGGCATTTGGTAATGATATTTAGTATACTAAATGCTTTTCATGAGAATAGTCTAGCACCTTGTTCTAGGCTTTGGTGATATTAACCACACAAATGGTGTATTATGGGAAGAGTAAGAAGAAGTCTGGATAGTTCTCTCGTGTGTATTTCTGTGGTCCTGAGAGCCATTGTGGCTGCTCTGCTGCCCCTGGTGGATATGTGAGCAGAGGACCAATTTGGTAGAGCAAATTAATTTTTCAAAAATTGCAACCAAATGTTGTTGAGCTGATACTTCTAGGTGCATAGGACTACTCCAAGGCTTGTTTCATTGATTTTGGTGTGTGATAGCCTACATACCTATAATTTAACAGGCTTAGAAGTACTTATATAATTCTGCTGACTCTGGACTTGAAGTTTAAAATTTGCAATAATTTTGCTAAAGTAGGCTTGTTTACTTTGGACCAGGAGAAACAAAGTTGTTGATATAGCTAATTAGAATTATGTGTTCCTAACAGTGTCTACAATGGCAACATTTGGTTTAGTGTTGCTTAGCTACCTTATGAACTTTCACATAATTTCTTTAAACAGCTTTATTGAGATGAAGTTTACATTGTAAAGTTTCACTTGTTTAAAGTATGTAATTCAGTGGGTTTTAGTACATTCATTTTCTTTTTTTTTTTTTTTTTAACGATTTTATTTATCTATTTGACAGAGAAAGAGAGATCACAAGTAGGCAGAGCAGCAGCGGTGGGGTGAGGGGGGAAGCAGGCTCCTCGCTGAGCAGAGAGCCTGAGGCGGGGCTCGATCCCAGGACCCCAAGATCATGACCTGAGCTGAAGGCAGAGCCTTAACCCACTGAACCACCCAGGCCTCCCAGTACATTTATTTTCATGTCCATTAGCAGTTTTATTCTTCATTTCCTCCTTCCAAGAATTAGACAACCGTTCTGTAGATTTGCCAATTCTGGACATGTCATATTAATGGTATTATATAGTGTTGCATAATTATTTTTTTTTTAATACAGTTTTGAGACTAGAATTGGATCTGTCTTCATAATTACTTTGAGTCAGATTTAGGTATATCCTAAACATAAAAACTTAAGTTTTGTAAGAAATGATGAATTTCTCTCTCAATAGGGTAATCTATCATTTAAAATATTCCCATAAATTTAATAGGAAAAGGTATCTTTTGATGAAAAATTTGTATACTTGGAGTAGCACCTTAAAAAGTCTGGTAGTAGGTCAAGCTGCACCAGCATCACATGGGAATTTTAAACATGTAAATTCTTGGACACCCCCCCCCCCCCACAAACTACTGAATCAGAAACTGGGGTGTGGGGCCCAGTAATCTGTTTTAACAAGCCTTCCAGATGATTCTGATGCATGTGAAGTTTGGAAACACTGTAGTAATGTGAGTAGACATTCCTTAGAATTTTTCAGTTTTGTAAGTTTAGAATTCTTTAAATGTGATTTTTTCTGAAATGGTACAGATTTTGTATACTTTCATGTGTGACCTTATAGCTTCACAGAACACATAGTTTATTTTTATATTATGTTTAAGGGAATGACTATACCTTCCCCCCCAGCATTTAAAAATGAAGATTTTTACATTGTAAATATCTGTAAATTTTGAAACAACACCAAATAACCAAATTTTCATTAAGCAGTTTGGTTACTAACAAAAAGTGGTATTGAATGATTAATGAAGACAATTATTAATATTCAAGTAATTGGAATATGTTCAAGGATTTAGAATATAACTTTAAAAGTAAGCTAATACTAAATTTTCATTTGAATATGCTACATTTTGTGCTTTAGTGTTATCATAAGTTTACTATTTATCTTTGGAAAGGCAGGGCTGCTTTACCTCCATTGGTCTGGTGACTTAACTTTTTTTGTATTTAAGGTTAATTTTTAGAGACTAGGTCTCTGATGATTTGTCTTGCTGCATCCCACCCCCTAAATTGGGATGGTGGTTATTGGGAACCTTCCAGTGTGGATTTTGCATAATAAATGAGAGTTTATTCTATAAACTCTCTATAGCCTATAGTTAGGGATATGGGAAGGGAAGAACATGGGAGAAGAAATGGCAATTTGGAAAACTATACTTATTTGTAACTGATTTTATAGATTAAGATTTTTTTAAGATTTTTTTTTTTTTAAAGATTTTATTTACTTATTTGAGAGAGAGGCAGTGAGAGAGAGCATGAGCGAGGAGAAAGTCAGAGGAAGAAGCAGACTCCCCGTGGAGCTGGGAGCCCGATGCGGGACTCCATCCCGGAACTCCGGGATCATGACCTGAGCCGAAGGCAGTCGTCCAACCAACTAAGCCACCCAGGCGTCCCTTTAAGATATTTTTAAAATGTGAATTAGTGCAGAACCATTTTAGAGCTTCATTCATTCTTGCTCTGATGTAGAAACTTTGGTTTTTCTTAGCATTTTATGACATTCACAGTAAATTCATCTAACAGTCGAGTTTTTAATATTAGACAATAATGAGCCCCTAGTAAACCAACTGTGACCGTCTTAGTGCTAAGTATCTTAAAACTAACATTCAAGACAGATTCTTATGAGACTAACAAGGACCCAGTGCTTTGCTGGAGCCAAGTCGTGGTGTTATCTTTGATTACATATTATAGTCTTTTACCTTCCTCCCCTTGAGCAGTCAGCTAGCACGTTTTATTCTTTTCAAATAGAGTGCATTATGATCTGTCCAGTCTTCCCTGTCTCCTCCCCTACAGCTTCAGCTCATGCCACAATTACTCTTATAGTGTCCTAACCTGGACACCTGGGTGGCTCAATTGGTTAAGCATCTGCCTTCCCCTTAGGTCATGATCCCAGTTGTCCTGGGATGAGTCCACATTGGGCTCCCTGCCCAGAGGAGATTCTGCTTCTCTCCCTCTTCTGCCCTCCCTCCTGTTCATGCCGTATCTATCTATCTCTTTCTCTCTCTTTTTCTCAAATAAAATCTTTAAAAAGATTGTCAGATCATGTCATTTCTCTGTCCAGAAATCTTCAGTGACTTCCTAATTAACGTTACCAACAAACAACTCCCACAATTTATCTATAAATGCTGTGTATTAACTGTATGAATTAGCCTCTGCTTACCTCTCCAACCTCATCACATTTTGTTCACTGTTACATAAATCTACTTTCTCTTGTCTCAGGTCCGTCCTTATTTTTTTCTTTTTTGGGAAATGCCTTCTGATTTTTCAAAGTCATTTAGATCTTAGCTCATGTCCTCTTTTTCATACTTATTTTCTTCATTGCTATGATGGCAGACTTTTTTTTTCCTTTATCCACAAGTGAAGAGCTTGGAGAGCAGGGACATTTGTCTATCTTGTCATCATTTAAGTGTCTGGTGCGTAGTAGCTGTTAAGTAAATAATTTGGTGATAGATTGAAAGTGTATGCCGTAGATAAAAATCATTTGTTGATTATGAATTTGCTGTCCATTAACCAACACTTATATAGTATTTAAGAAAACTAGATCAGAAGACAGTTTATGAATTCTGACTGCCATTTACCTGCTACATGACCTTGGACAGGTACTTAGCCTTCTGTCCTTTTATTTGTAAAATGGGAATAATTTACTTCAGAATTTTGGGGTGGGTATAAAGATACACTACATGAAACCAGATATACTACATACTATGCATTTAATAATAAATGCCAGCTACTAAAGATAACTATTTTTCAAAGACTAATACTTGTGTTAAATTGTTTGAAATGCAGTTTGAGTTTTGCTGATGGCTGTTGCTTACTGAGGAAATACTCTCACAGATCTATCTCTAAAGTCTAGTAAATTTAGGTGAAGATGTTACTTTGTTGAATTTATCTCCTTAACTTATTTTATTCTTATACAAGAATTTGGATCCTCAGTCTAGGAACCTAAAAAATATTTATCACAGGCTGTTTTAAAACCAGCCTGATACATAGTTTTAGGAGTGAAGATGAATCGGGAGGTGGCGGTTTTTTGCAACCTGTCCATGACAAAGGAGTAAAGAAATGAAATCGTAGGGTGGGATTTTATTTTCTTTGCTTGTTCTTCTATACAGCTTCTGTACTTTAGCTATAACTAACTGCACGTGTTGGTGTAGGATCTTAAAGTTTCTCATAAGCCCTGTACTCTTTATTTATCTCTATACCATCAGGCTTATGGCACACAGATAGATTTAGTTGTCTCTTGAATCGTTGGCTGTTAAAAAGAACGCATGCTGGAACGCCTGGGTCGCTCAATCAGTTGAGCAGCTGCCTTCAGCTCAGGTTATGATCCCAGGGTGCTGGGATCGAGACCTGCATTGGGCTCCCTGCTCGGTGTGGACCCTGCTTCTCCCTCTGCCTGCTCTGTTTGCTCTGCCTACTGCTCGCCTGGCATGTGCTTATTTTCTCTCTTTCTCTGACAAATAAATAAAATCTTTAAAAATCAAATAAGAGGGGCACCTGGGTGGTTCAGTTGTTAAGCATCTACCTTTGGCTCAGATCATGATCCCAGGGTCCTGGGATCGAGCCCCACATTGGGCTCCCTGCTCAGTGTGAGACTCCTCAAAGTGAGGAGTCTTCTTCTCCCTCTCCCACACCCCCCCTTGCGTTCCCTCTCTTACCATTTCTTTCTCAATTAAATCTTAAAAAAAACAAAAACAAATAAGAAATGCATGCCGTTATAAAAACTAGTTATGGGGCACCTGGGTGGCTCAGTTGATTAAGCATCAGCTTTGGCCCAGATGATCATCCCAGGACCGTGGGATCAAGCCCAACGTCAGGCTCTGCTTGTGGGGACCCTGCTTCTACCTGCCACTCTGCCTGCTTATGTTCATGCACACATGCTCTCCATGTCAAATAAATAGATAAAATCTTAAAAAAAAAAGCCTAGTTATAAAACAGTATATTTCATATTTTGTGATTTAATAATAATGAAGGAATGAAGCAGCAAGTTAGAATTGGTGTTTCCAGAAATAGGGCTGTTTAGTAGTACTGCTTGGCAACAGTTAAATGAGTTTTGAGCTTTGTATCTTCAGCTCTGGTAAGCTTTCCCATTTTTTACATATGACCTCTGGTTTGCCTTAAAGGTAGAGAGCCCCAGGTGTGTGATAATTGAGCTTTGGTGAGGGATCCATCTGTTCAGACCCTTGAACAACGTGGGTTTGAACTGCACAAATCTGTTATGTGGACTTTTTATAGTATTTGTAAATGTATTTTTTCTTTGTGACTTTTTTTTTTTTAAAGATTTTATTTATTTACTTGACAGACAGAAATCACAGGTAGGCAGAGAGGCAGGCAGAGAGAGAGAGAGAGAGAGAGAGAGGAGGAAGCAGGCTCCCCGCTGAGCAGAGAGCCCAATGTGGGACTCGATCCCAGGACCCTGAGATCATGACCTGAGCCGAAGGCAGAGGCTTTAACCCACTGAACCACCCAGGCGCCCCTCTTTGTGACTTTTTAAATAATGTTTCATTTTTCCTAACTTTATTGTAAGAATACAGTATATAATACATGTAACATATAAAATATGTGTTGATTGACTTATCAGTAAGGCTTCTGGTCAACAGTAGGCGATTAGTAGTTAAGTTTAGGGGGAGACGAAGTTATTTGTGGATTTTTGACTGAATGGAGGGGGTCAGCACCCCAAAACCCCCATGTTGTTCAAGGGCCACCTGTTAATGAGTTGCTTTTTTTTTTTTTTTTTTAAGATTTTATTTCTTTGTTTTACAGAGAGACCCTGAGAGAGGGAGCATAAGCAGAGGGAGTGGGAGAGGGAGAAGCAAGCTTTCTGCTGAGCAGGGAGACCCAACATGGGCCTCCATCCCAGAACTCCGGGATCATGACCTGTGCCAAAGGCAGACCCTTAATGACTGAGCCACCCAGGCCTTCCAGTTTGCTATTTTATTTTATTTATTAGAGCGCATGAGAGGAGAGGGGTCAGAGGGAGAAGCAGACTCCCCGCCAAGCAGGGGACTCGATCCCAGGACCCCAGAATCATGACCTGAACCAAAGGGAGTTCCTAAACCAGCTGAGCCACCCAGGCCCCCCAATTTGTTATTTTCTTAGGACATTTTACATTAGCCTTGATTATTAAGGGCAAGGACATTGGTATTTAAAGTCAGAGTTCATATGTATAGGAATATGGTATCAGTATTTTAGTAGGTGTTTCAGAGACTTATAAAGGAAACCCTGAAACCCTCTTAAGGAAGATTGTACAAAGTTGAGGCTGTGCTGTTTAATAGCTAGATGATCTTGTGTGAATGAGTTAATCCTTCTTCTGGTCTTCAGTTTCCTAATCTTTAAAATGAGGATTTTAGTGATACCTAAGTTCCTTTTACCTCTGGAATTTGATGGGTAACTGAATTAACATGTATCGTTTCATTGTTAAAATTTTTAAAAGTTTCCTATAAAGGAGAGAAGTCACTTTTATTCCTATTTTTTAGAAATGACCACCAAACCTGTTAATGTTTTGATGTATTTTCTTTGAGATCTGTAGGTCATTTTATTTTTTTTAAATCTCAATTTTAAAACTTCTTGTTTGTTTATTTTTGGTATGTCATTTTAAAATGGGCTGCTTTGAAGAATGAATCAGCCGTAGCCACATCAGGTTGTGCCCTTGGGGACTCGTGATGGCTGTCTAAATGATAATCTCAACCTTCTTCATCAGACCTGTGGGATTGCATCCCCAGGGAGAATCCTGTATATGTGTGTGTGGGTGCATGGACATGTACTTTGTTTATTTTTATTTATTAAAATATAATAGACATATATACTATTGTGTAAGTTTGCAGCACCTGGGTGGCTCAGTTGGTTGAGTGTCTGACTCTTGATTTTGACTCAGATTATCAGGGTCCTGAGATGGAGCCCCATGTTAGGCTGTGGAGCTCAGCACGGAGTTTGCTTGTCCCTCTCCCTCTGCTGCTCCCCCTATGAGCGCCTGCTCACTCCCTCTCTGTCTTTCTCAATAAATAAAATCATTAAAAAATGTATAAGTTTAAGGTGTACATATTGATTTGATACATTTCCATGTTGCAATATGATAACCACCATGATTTGATACATTTCTGTATTGCAGTACGATTACCACTAGAGCAATAGCTAACACCTCCATCATGTTCCATAATTATCTTTTCTTTTATTACAGTGAGAATGTGGGAGGATTCTTTTTTTTTCCTCCATGGTTTTTTGAGTCTGATTAAGGGGTTCCTTAGTCTTGAGCATATTCCTTGACCCAGCAGTTCTACTGAGAATATGTTATGAAGATAGGTGCAGAGATTGAGCAGTATTTATTATGGCTGCATTATTTTTATAATAGAAAATATGTTATAGGAAGTAGTCCAACAATAGGCAGTCTATTTTGAGATAGGCATTCAGTGAAATAATATGTAGCTGTTAGTAGTTATTACCATGAAGACATGTTCATTTTAATTTGAAAAAGTATGGATGAGTATGTAGTATATACATCTAACTTATGTATTAGTACGTATACATACAACTAAAAAGCAGACTGAAACAGTGGCTGTCTATAGTTGGTAAAATTATGAATCATTTTTCCTTTCTTTGGTAGGAGAGGTACTCACTGAATAATATTTTCAACAGCTTTATTGAGATAAAATGCATATCTCATACAATTCATCCATTTAAAGTGTACAATTTGATACACAGTATATCCAAGAGAGTGGTGCAGCCATGAGCACAACTTTAAAACATTTCCATCGTGCCAAAAAGAAACCCTCTGCCTGTTAGCAGATGTTTCCATTTTTCTGAAGTTCTGTCTCCTGTCTTACCATGGCTGTCACTAATCTATTTGCTTGTTCTGAGCATTTCATATAAATGAAACTGTGTAACATATGGTGTTTAATGACTGGCTTTTTTCATTTATGATGTTTTCAAGGCTAATCTGTATTATATTATGTGATAGTTCTTTGTTACTTTCTATTGCCAAATACTCCATTGTATTAATCTACCATATTTTATTTATCCATTGTATAGACATTGTTTCTACTTTTGGCTGTTATGAATACAAGTTTTGTATGTACCAGTTTTTGCATGGACATATTTTTACTTCTATAGGAGTGGAATTCCTGGGTCAAATGATAACCTTATGTTTAATCCTTTCAGGAATTGCCAGACTATTCTCAAATGAGCCATGCATCATTTTAATATTCCTACCAGCAATGTATGAGGATTTTAATTTATCAGTATCTTTACCAAGATGTGTTATTATCTTTTTTGTTATAGCTATCCTAGTGGGTGTGAAGGTAGTATCTTGTGGTCTTGATTTGCATTTTACTGATGACTAATGATATTGAGCATCTCTTTAAATTTTAGTATATTGATAGAAATGCAAATTAAGTATGACTAATGCAGTTGACCCTTGAACTGCATGGGCAATGACCCTCCATGCAGTGGAAAATCTGCAAGTGACTTTTGACTCACCCAAAATTTAACTACTAATAGCCTTCTATTGATTGGAAACCTTACTGATAATATAGTTAATTAGCACATATTTTGTATGTTACATGTATTATATGCTGTGTTCTTAGAATAAAGTAAGCTAGAGAAAATGAAATTAAAATTATAAGGAAGAGAAAATACATTTACAATGCTATTTTTTTAAAAAAATCCCCTTCATAAATGGACCTGCACTGTTCAAACTGTTTTGTTCAAGAGTCTGCTATACTGTGGACATATGAATAGTAAAAATAAAGTGGAGCGTGAAATCTGAATTTAGAGAAGGATGGAGGGGCAGAATTTTTTAAAAACCTATTCAACAGGGGTGCCTGGGTGGCTCAGTCGTTAGACTTTCTGCTCCTTGGCTCAGGTCATGATCCTGGTATTCTGATCCCACGTCGGGCTCCCTGAGTAGGGAGCCTGCTTCTCCCTCTCCAGCTCTCCCATGGTTGTGCTCCCTCTCTAGCTGTCTCTCTCTGTCAAATAAATAAATAAAATCTTTTTTAAAAAAGTCCTATTCAGCAAAAGTAAGAATAATAGTTATCCAAGTATAATCAAAAGGTATATGTAAAACAAGATGTGAATAAGACCAAATATAAATGATTACATTATATGACTAGAATTCTGTTAAGATTTTCAGATTGGAAAAAATCTTTCAGATTGGATTAATAATCTGGCTGTGTCTGGGATGCTTGGGTGGCTCAGTCAGTTAAGCTGCTGCCTTCGGCTCAGGTCATGATTCCAGATTCCTGGGATCGAGTCCCACATCGGCTTCCTTGCTCGGCAGGGAGCCTGCTTCTCTCTCTGCCTCTGCCTGCCTGCCACCCTGCCTGCTTGTGCGCGTGCGTGCGCTCGCTCTCTCTCTCTCTCTCTCTGACAAGTAAAATCTTAAAAAAAAAATAGTCTAGCTGTGTCTTACTTTGTGAGACAAAGCTCAAATTAGATATAACCAAGTAACGATATAGTCATAAAGAAAGCAAGAGTAGCAGTATTGGTTTCTAATAAAAATAGAATTTTAAGGTCAAAGCATGAAGAGGAGAGAAGGGTACAGGCCCAGTATGCATGAAGTTTGGTTACCATGTTTTAGTTAAATTTTAACACCAGTCCCCCAATAACATGGTTCAAATTTCACATACCCTAGGATATTAACTGTAATTGCATAAACCACAAAATTTGCTGCTAGCTCTTCAGTCCACAAGTCAAAATGTAAATAACAGATGGCATAGCATGTCACTTTTTTCAAAGGCTCTTGGTGATTGGTCAGTGTGCATCTGTTTTTCAAATCCTACATAGATGAGGGTGTAGTAGTGGTATTGAATGGTTATCTCAGTGATAGACCCACTCAGATTACATTTAAAAAAACAATATAGGGAATTGGCCAAAAAAGATGAAAGTGCAGCAAAGAAACAATAACACTAGAAGTGAAATTTGAACCGAATGTAAGTAGAGTAACAGAATAAAAAGCTAACCTTCAAATATAGACATGCTGCATTTGGAGAGACTGTGTGTGCAGCCAGAGGAACTTAGTGAAGGCAAGCTTAGCAACATAAATGAGGAAAGTGGTTGTAATAAAAAGGATGAAGATGTCTCAGAGGAAGTGATGCCAACAAAAAACACTAGACATATTTCACAACATTGGAAGTGCAAAGGATAAAATGTTGGAAGCTGATCAGACTTAGAAAGGAATATGACAATTCGCCAAGGCATAGAAAATATGCTTACTCCATATATAAGTTATATGATCAGAAGAAGGTAAGCACTGTTCAAACTATTCTTCCTGAGCTTTTTTTTTTTTACAAAGAAAAACACTTCAATCTCAATGTTTATGTTTTAAATTACAATGTACTAAATAAGTATTTTATTATTTTTTCATGTCTTTTTGCTGTCAAAAATAATAGTTTACTGTTTTGACAATTTTAAATTATGGAATGATCATAATTTTCCCCCTGTTAATTAAGATTACCTTGCTTTGTCTATTTTTAAGTTTTATTTATGCGTGTGAGTGGGGGGAGGGGCAGAGAGAGAGAACCTTCAAGCAGACACCCTGCTGAGTGTGGAGCCTGACAAGAGGGCTCAATCTCAGGACCCTAAGATCATGACCTATCGTGACCTGAACTGAAACCAAGAGTTAGACACCTAACCGACTGAGTCATCCAGGTGCCCCTCTGCAGGGTCATTGTTTTTTGTTTTTTTGCAGGGTCATTTTTATAGTCTCATGCTGTCTTACAAAGTAAGGACTTCTGTTTTAAGGAGAGAGAAATAACCCATGTAAAGTGAACTGTCAAACCTTTATACACCAAATAACATTGTGGTAGAATCAGTCTTGTCTTGTTTTTTTTTTGGGTTTTTTTTTTGTTTTGTTTTGTTTTTTAAGATTTTATTTATCTGTCAGAGTGAGCCGAGCACAGTGGGGAAGCAGCAGGTAGAGGGAGAAGCAGGCTCCCCACTGAACCAGGAGCCCGACATGGGACCAATCCCAAGACTCTAGGATCACGACCCTCACCAAAGGCTGACGCTTAACCAACAGAGCCACCTAGGCACGCACCCTCAGTCTTCTCTTTTGAATAGCTTTAAGGTTTAAAGTCATATTTAAAAATGCCCCATGTTTGAAGTTTAAAACACTCTTATATAATTTTATTAGGTATTTAAAATCCCTTCCACTTTTGGAAGTTCTTGATGCCACCAATTTTGAGCCCATCGGGCATTTTGAACTGCAAGGGATGGTGCTGTGTTTGGACCTTACTGCTTAGTATCCAGCCTTTTTTCAGTTTTTTTTCCAGCTTCTAGGTCTCTGATGGTATTGTGTTTCTTGTCATCTTTGGCCTTATAAGTTGTTTTTGTGAGGTTTTGTAAGGGAATTTGTGTTGAATAGCTTTGTTCTAACTAGAAGTATATTTGTTTTTGATGGATATTTAACTCAAGTTATTTACTTGGAATTTGAGACATTATGTAGGAAGAATTGTTTTACTGTTTTAATTAAATGTGTTAATTTTTCTAATTAGAGATGATGGGTAGGAATGAATGATTCCTAGTAAAAGGCTGAATTTTTGAATCAAATGAGATAATGATGATTTAAATGTGCTTTAATCAATGTGCAGTTAAAAATACACATATACAGTGAGAATTCCTAAATTACAGAATTTAAATTATAAAGCTGGCTTTTATATGCACTGGTTATATTTAAATAGAGCTCTACGTCTCTATTTTATTTTTGTTATTTTTAAAGATTTTATTTATTTATTTGACAGAGTCAGAGAGGGAACACAAGCAGGGGGAGTGGGGGAGGGAGAAGCAAGCTTCTTGCCAAGCAGGGAGCCGGATGAGGGCCTTGATCCCAGGACGCCGCTGAAGGCAGACACTTAACTGAGCCACCCAGGCACCCTCTAAGTCTCTTTTTAATTAAAATTTTATCCTAAAGCCTTCTGAAATACTCTAACTGGAGTGTTAACTATAATCATTAGGTCCCTAATTCTTAAAAGAATTTCATCAGATAAGGAATTTGTGATATATACCTAATTAATAACCCATAATCTTAAATCGTAGCACATTTTAGAGGAGAGGAGTAGTAATCTGCTTTTCCTTTGACGAATACATGTATGTCAAGCAGCATCACCAAAAACTCACAGGTACAGTGCGTCTTCCTTTATAGAACTGACAGATGTCTGCAGGGCCAGCTGATGTAGGAGATATAAGGGGTCTGTTCTGGAGAATATCTCCCATTACACACAGTTTAGTCTCATCATTCACAGATTGCATATTTGTGAATTTGCCTGCTCACCAAAATATACCCAAATCAGTACTCAATGGTGCCTTCATGTGCAAGCAAAACAGCAAAAATTGTGAGTAATTTGATGCACACGTTACTAGCTGAGGTTGACCAGGGCAGTATTTTGCCTTCTTATTTTTGGTCTTATACTATAAACTGGCCTTTTTGCAGTCCTAGGTAGTGCTATAGTTTTTGCATTTTTGTGCTTTTTTTCTTGGTCATTTTGAAGTTTGTTATGGCCCCCAAATATAGTGCTGAAGTGCTGTTTAGCGTTCCTAAGTGCAAAAAGGCAGTTTTGTGCTATATGGAGAAAGTATGTGTTGTATAACATGCTCACTGTGAGTTCAGTGTGAATGAGTCCCTAACGTATGTTAATGTGTTTTTAAACAGAAACACATACAAAAAACAAGATGATATATTGATTGGTTGATGAAAATGTGACCAGAGGGTCACAAGAACCCTACCCTGTATTTTTCTGGGTGCAGTAGTGTATTATTATTCGCTAATTCAGTGTTTGTGGAAACTTTATAGAACATAACTACCACAAATACAAGACTGACTTTAATGAATGTATGAATGAACAAATGAACCAGTTATAACCTCTCATTCCTTCATTGAATAAAGTAAAATTCTTAACACATTTTATTCCAAAAACCTATATATATGTGTGTGTGTGTATACACACAGACACATATACATAGAGTAATATACCTTATTGATAGTGTTTAATGAGTAGTGTATTATAGCAAATTACTTTGAAGTAAAATTCTTTTTGGAGTGCATTTTAAATGGATTAATGCAGTTGTGTTATAGTTCTTTTCATTTTGGGGCATTTTTCAAAAATTATAAAATTTACCATTTTAACCTTTCTCAAGTGTACAGTTCAGTGGCATCGCATTCACATTGTGCGACCTGTGTATTTTTTTAATACAGGACTGGATTCTAGGGGCTTGTGATTGAATTTTTAATAAAAGCATTTGAAGTTAAATCTAATGAGTTATTTGTGTCTATCTTTCATGTAAGATTTTTAAAATCAATTTTGGGTTAAGAATTGTTTATAATTGCATCATAGCATAGTGCTATTTAAGGAGATATATTTGAGATTGCTTTGCACTCACATTTTTCTCCCTCTCTTTTTTTAGTGCTTTTTTAGGCCCAAAGGATATATTTCCTTACTCAGAAAATAAGGAAAAGTACGGCAAACCAAATAAACGAAAAGGCTTTAATGAAGGTTTATGGGAGATAGATAATAATCCAAAAGTGAAATTTTCAAGTCAACAGGTACGTTATATTACATAAAATTTACTTTAGTATTGTCAGTCTTGAGGAATGATCACTGTGCTAGCTGTAGGAAAATAAATACTAAGAGACTTGTGAATTTCAGATTAAATTGTGAAATTGAAACTTGATCTTTCATATCTGGAGGAAATGATGAAAATAATACCTACCCAGTTAAACAGATCTCAGAAAACTGGGAAATACTCAGTTATTTAAGTTCTGATTGATAGTTTGATGTATCATTGAATTTAAAGCCATATGTACTATTCTCTTAAATTTGGGTATTATAACTTGAAGGATGTATGGTTTTTTTCTTATTTTAATTTCTAAATCCATAAAATTGTATTAAAATACAAACCTCACATGGGTTAAATTAAGTATGTGACAGAAGTCGTTATAGCACAATGCAATTTATACTTAATGTTTTTGGTATCTAGAAGAGCAGCCTTAACCTTCCTTCTTACTGTTTTTCATGTGTTTCAGAGGTTTTGTTCATTTCAATTAGACTGAGGTGTAGGGGTACCTGACTGGTAGTCAGTAGAACATGCAACTTTTGATTTTGGGGTCGTGAGTTCAAGCCCCACATGGGGCGTAGTTTACTTAAAAAAATAAATAAGACTGAGGTAGTAAAAACTAAAGGAGATAGCAGCAGATAGAAAATTCTACAACTTAACTACCTTAACTCTGTATTTTTTATTTATTTATTTTTGCATGTGCCATGCTTTTTCTCACCTTTGAGAACTTTTTAGGTGCTTTTCTCCCTGGAAGATTTAAATCTTATATTGATGTTCCATGGCTGGTTTGGATGATCCTAAGTACCTTCATTACCACCCAAAACTTACTTGTTAATCATACCATATCATATTTGCTTCTGTACTTAACTGCCACAGTTTATTAGCTCCATGAACAAAGAAGCTGTGTGTCATATGTGCCAGATATATGTGTGGCAAGAATAGGTATTCACTAAATATTGTTGCATGAATGTAAGGCTAGATGGTATCCCATCATTGTTGCCTCAGTTGTATGGTGGGAGTCCAAAGAGACTGAATTCATTATTTCCTGAAGCCAACAACTTGTAATTTCACTTGGGTCATGCGCCTGTGATTGGACTTTTTCATCCTCCATATAGCCGAGCAAGGTCACCCTGTCCTGTGTTCCTTTGTACCTACTGAATCTTCAGGTAGTTTTTTTTTACCATATATGCTTGGGATTTTCCATTCCACAATGAAATTTTTGGTAGGTTGTGTGTATGAAACCTAGCAATTTTCTGTCCTTAAAAAAGTATGAATGATTGTGGTGATGTGATACACTTTGTGTTCAAGCCCAAACATGTCCCCAGTGGCACATTCCTAGGATTTGGAGAAAACCATGAATTCTAAACATACAAAACAGAAAAATTGGCCATCATCATTTACAGAAATTTATATAAGCAATTTTGGGGGCATTTTAATATTTTTCTCTTGTGACTTTATAATTTTATGGGTTTTTACCAAAGAAGAAATGGGTTTACAGTTTAGACTTGGAAAGGGAATCATTAGGGGCACAGTTTGGACTGTAGTGCTGTCATCTTGTAAACCTGTGCTTACCTTCTAATATGTACTGTGTTACCTCTGTTACTCATCTTTTTGGGCCCTTAGTACATCATCTGTGTATCTTATCATCTGGGGGTACTTTTAAAATTTAATGATGATTGGTTCTCACCCGCACCCCGAACCCAGAGGAATGAATCACTGCTTGATTGAATTACCATCCACGAATTAAAAAAAAAAAAATTTGATGATTACTGGACTCCCACTCAGTGCCTTTTAAATAAACTAAGTATGAGATATAGATCAAAGTCTTTAAATGAAGCTGTTAATATATGCCTTTTCCTAAGGCTCTGTGTCTTGGAGTATGTTTCTCTTTGGAATATGTCAGTAGTTGAATAAACAGCGCTATTCTAAATCAATTTACATTGTATCTTATAGGATATTTATTGGTAAGAACATCAGAATGGTATTCTTTGTAATTATACTTCCATTTCTGCCTTAACAGTTTTATTCTTTACACTTTGTATACCTTCAATTAAAGGAATACAATCCCTTTAAGACTTTAAAAAAAATAAGAGTTTAAAACTTTTTTTTAAATTGTGTATGTGAAAAGCATCTTATGGAACAGAAATGAGAGTACTTTTATAACTTTCTTGCAAATAGGCTTTTGAATTTTTCATGGGTAGAAAATGTTTAAATTGGGGTGAAGTGTTATTTTGTGATTAATAGACCTGGTTGTTTATAGGCATCAACTAAACAATCAAATGCATCATCTGATGTTGAAGTTGAAGAAAAAGAAACAAGTGTTTCAAAGGAAGATACTGACCATGAAGAAAAAGCCAGCAATGAGGTGTGTTTAATTTCTCTTGCATTTTAAACCCATTTTGTTGCAAGGAGGAAATTGTAAGATGGGTTCATCATTTGATCACGAAGTAGAAAGTAATCTTTAAAGTAGTTGAGTAATGAATGAAAAAATATTTAAGGCTTATTTCCTTGTGTGAATATTAAATACTGTATTGTGAAATAATTTTTGCATTTTTAAGAACCATGATATTGGGGCACCTGGCTAGCTCAGTTGGTAGAGCATGTGACTCTTGATCCTTGAGGTTGTGACTTTGGGCCCCATATTGGGAATAGAGATTACTTAAAAAAACTTAAAAAAAAAGATGCCATGGATGTTTTTATTTGAAGTTATTTTGCTTTGCAATATCTGAAGTCTACATACAGGAGAGTGGGTTACTGTTTGTTAGGAATCTTTTTAAAGCATGGTATTGTGGGATGGAGGTACTGGAAAGGGCATTGAAGTGAATTTTTTAAAATCTAGATTTACTTTCATCTCTCTATTTGATTATAGGTGGGGGTACTCATTGAGCCTTTTCCGGCCTTATGGAGTAGTTGTTAGATGATCTCCAAAGTCTCAGCTACTTCTTAAAATTTACAACCCTAAAACTTGGGATTCTGCTGTAGAAAAAAGTGGTTTTATAAATTTAAAAAGACTATCTTGTGTCCTAGCAAGCATGAATTTTCTATTTCATCTGACAGAGATTTTCTTTTTTTTTTTAGACAAAGATCCTAGCTATTCCTTTCACTTTATAATGATAATGTTAAGACTTTTAATGTTGATAATCTCAAATTTCAGAGAAGTAAAACAAGTATCCCTAGTACCATTAGTGAAATATGCTGTTATTTTTCAGGAAATTTTCTTTTAAGTCTTGACATAATTTATTCAGTTTTGTGTGTGTTTGCGCGCGCGAAAGGATTAGAAAGGGGGGATAGTTGGGATGCCTGGGTGGCTCAGTTGGTGAAGCGGCTGCCTTCCGCTCAGGTCATGATCCCAGCATCCTGGGATCGAGTCCCACATTGGGCTCCTTGCTCGGCAGGGAGCCTGCTTCTCCCTCTGCCTCTGCCTGCCACTCTGTCTGCCTGTGCTTGTGCTCTCTCTCTCTGACAAGTAAATTAAAAAAAAAAAAAAAAAAGAAAGGGGGGGTAGTCAAGGGAGAAAGATGGGAAGAACACAGGGTGTGCGCATGCGCGCACACACACGTATATATGTGTGTGTATATATATATATATATTTTTTTTTTTTTTCCTCAATTTTAGGATGTGACTAAAGCAATTGACATAACCACTCCAAAAGCTGCCAGAAGAGGGAGAAAGAGAAAGGTAATGTTGCTGCTTAACCACAGGGATCTTAAAATAATTTTTATTTTATTCAGATTGAGAAAGAGTAGAGATAATGAAACCCTATTACTAAATTTAAAGTTGGCCTTTACTCCCAGGTCCTTAACTTTTTTAAAGGACAGGTTATTTTATTTAGGAAAACTATTTCTTTTCTAGTGATACAGCACCCTTACAATAAGTCGAATGGTAAAGGAAATGCATCAGCTTCATTCCTTTTAATGACATGTCATCAAGTTTTCTTTGTAAAATGGATAATAACATATACTCATAAGGTTTTTGAGAAGATTAAATGAGTTACCAGATTAAATATTCATAAGAGGGACGCCTGGGTGGCTCAGTTGGTTGGACGACTGCCTTCGGCTCAGGTCATGATCCCGGAGACCCAGGATCGAGTCCCGCATCAGGCTCCCAGTTCCACGGGGAGTCTGCTTCTCCCTCTGACCTTCTCCTTGCTCATGCTCTCTCACTGCCTCTCTCTCAAATAAATAAATAAAATCTTTAAAAAATAAATAAATAAATATTCATAAGAAATCCTGGTACACAGTAATTGCTGTTAGTATTGTCCATTCTAATGTTATTATTAGCAACGTTGTTGCATGAAATGAGAATATGTGACATTTTAGGAGGAGATACACTCTTTGCTTTTAATTAATGTTTCTTCTTTCTTATGTGAAGTTTTGTTCATCTTTTTCTGACCTATTTATGTCATAGATTATGTGCCAAAGATCAAAGGAAAACTAAGGGTTCCGTTTCTCATGAGGAAGTAAATATGAAAACAAATAATTATAGTGGATTTTTTTTTCTTGTGAGATGTGTGTGGAAGGGGCTATGATATTTTTAACAAGACTTTAACATAGGTAGTTTTGTCAGGCAGATGAAGAGGGCAGAGAACATGTGAGGCGATTTGAATAGTATATCCATAGGTGTAGAGAAAATTTTATTTCAAGCATTGTATCTCAGTATTAATAAAGTTTGAGGGAAAATGGTACACCTTAAACTTAACCTTGAATTTAGAGAAGTGATGGGAAGCCATTGAATCTTTTTAAATTTCACATGCATCCTTTTTTAAAGCAGTGTGAATGATGGAGACCGGGTTGGGGTAGTAAGACAAGTTCACTGATTAATTTGTTCAGAATTTTAGTACTAACATCACTGGTGCAAGCAGAGCATGAAGCAGTGAATTAAAAAGATAAGGTCTCTGGTTTGTTGAACTTATATTTTTGTGGGACAGACAATACATAAAATAAGAGTTAAAATGGGGCATTATGATAGTGACTTGGTAACTAAGTCTATGAAAGGCTTTTCTAAGCAGTTAGCATGAGATTGGAAGGAAAGGACCTTCTAGCAGGTTCTTTTTAATAGTGTAGAATCAGAGATAGGATTTAAGAGTACTTGGGGGGTGGTAAAGCTGATGGTTTATTGGAAGTGGGTGTGAAGGGAGGGAGGAATCTAGGGTGGCTCCAAGGTTGGTTTGATTTGGGAGCAGAGACATGAGGAGGAGGAATTGAAACATCTAGGGGAATTAGACTGCAGATACATTGTTTTAACACCAAAAGGGGAAAAGGTAAAAGTTAAAAATAGAGTCACTGATATAAAGAAAGGGCCAAAGGATTAGAAAGGGGGGGTAGTCAAGGGAGAAAGATGGGAAGAACACAGAAACCAGAATCCTGAGGGAACTTAATGGAGATGAGAGGTGCTTTGTAAAGGCTGAGAATGAACTATCAGGAGAAAAGAGAGGATATCAAGCTAAACAAGGGAGGAGAGAATTTTTTTTTTAAATGGCCAATAGTGCCCTGATATGGAGAAGATCCTGGAAGGCATCTGACAGTTGGACTCCCCCAGGATATTTTAAAGTCAGACAGTAAGGGCTGATGAAGGGGATTGCAGAATAAAATACGTAATGTTAAAGTTACACTGTTTCTGAAATCTTTGAAGGGAAGGAGAGAAAATGCAGCAACAGGGATTTGCATGGTTAAAGGAGAGGGTTTAAAGTGAAAAAATACGGCTTTAACAATTTCTTTGCAAAACTAGGAAAGATTGAAGATGTGGAGAAGACGAATAATTGTAGAGGAAGATGCTGGATGAGAGAAAGGAGGCAGGCATATTTGAAGGAAGAGCCTTAACAGAAAGAAGGAAATGGACATTTCTTCCTCTTTAACAGTAAAGAGAAGGATGGAGGAGGTTATTTAAAAGTTGTAGGGAGAGTGGGCGTCTGGGCGGCTCAGTGGGTTAAGCCTACACCTTCAGCTCAGGACATGATCTCGGGATCCTGGGATCGAGTTCCGCATCAGGCTCTCTGCTCATTGGGGAGCCTGCTCCGCGCCCCCCCCCCCACGCCTACTTGTATTTCTCTCTCTCTGTGTCAAATAAATAAATAAAAAATCTTTAAAAAAAAAAAAGTTCTAGGGAGAATTGGAAATTAAGGGAATTCCTTCCTGCTGGCCTCAGTCTCTCTTTTCTCCACCACCCACCCAGTTCAAAGGAGGAATGTGTATATGGTATAAAGCAGGAGAAAAGGAAAAAAAAGTTAAAGGAAAGTTTATGCTGGTGAGGGGAGAAGAGGGCCTGCACAACAGGGTAAAGATATTCATGGATGGCTTTGAGATCCCAACTGAGATTACATAAAATGAATGTAGGAGTATCATTTTCCCCACCTCAGGTCTCGGCAGCCAGGAATAATAGAGCAGAGAAGGTAGAGTTTTACAGTAATTCTCTGCTGGAGATTTGTGGGAAAGGTGCATCAAAACAAGAATGCAGAGGGTTTGAGGATATGACTATGAGTCCCATGACTGGTAGGTGGGAGGGGTTGCTTTAGGTAAGATCATGAAGGGAGTAGTGCTAGAAAGTGGGGTAATGGGAGTAAAGGTGTGAAAGAGTTAAAGGTCTCAAGGAGATCAAGTAAAACAAAAAATTTGTAGTCTATTTGCGTTTAAGATTTAAATATATGTATATTTTTTTGTCTTTTCTCTGGACGAAATACATATTTTCACAAGGAATGCTTTTGACTTGCCTGGTTTTTCCAACAGTCAAGAATACATATCCATGGTAGCACTGGTTTTTTGATGCAGTATTAGTGTTAATATATTTTTATTTATGATACTTATTATTGATCAATTTGTTGCCTCTTATTTGTACCTCCTCCAAAAGATCCATTCTACCTTTAATTCTTATGTAATGTTTTGGCTTACTTTCAAAAAGTAGAAAGTGTAAATGAAGAGATGTATGGGTTTGTTTTGTTTTTGTATTTGCACTAAAGAGCTCATCAGTTGAACTGAATCTTAGAGAACTTCACCCTCTGAAACATCTCAGTCTGAAAAGAGCGGTCATACAGTCTTGGGTTCTCAACCTTGGGTACCGGGGGGACCTGATAAAAACACATGTTCCTGGCTCCCCACCAGAAGAGCTGTTGAATCAAGATTGGGGTAGGAGTGGGGGTGGTAGGCACGTTCTTAAAATTCTAGAAATACAAACTTAGTCAATGTTTAACAGAGCAGTTTTTATAATGTTCCTTGAGAACAGTTCAGGGGGCAACTTAGTTTATTGACTTTTAATAATACTTTGAATCGGCATTATTATTTTCCAGCTATAAAAGTAAAAATCATGTTTAAAAATTAAAAATGGAGGGGCACCTGGGTGGCTCAGTAGGTTAAGCCTCTGCCTTCAGCTCAGATCATGATCCCAGGGTCGTGGGATCAAGCCCCAAATCTGGCTCTCTGCTCAGCAGGGAGCCTGCTTCCCCCTTTCTCTCTGCCTGCCTCTCTGCCTACTTGTGATCTCTCTTTTTGTCAGATACATAAATAAAATCTCTTAAAAAATCAAGTTAAAAATGGATACATTCTGGGGCACCTGGGTGACTCAGTTTCAGCTTAGGTCATGATCCCAGCGTCCTGGGATCAAGCCCTACATCGGGCTCCCTGCTCAGTGGGAAGCCTTGTTCTCCCTCTCCCACTCTCCTTGCTTGTGTTCCCTCTTTCACTGTCTCTGTCAAATAAATAAAATCTTAAAAAGAGTGGGATTGCTAAATCAAAAATTTGTATATTTTTAATTGCTGGTGTTCATAAAGATAATCTTTCAGAAAGGTGTTGCCAGTCTATTGATCATTGGTAATATGATTCTTCATTTCCTTACCAATACTGGGCATTATCTCTTAAATGTTTGCAAATCAGATTGTTGATTAAAAGATTTTCAAGTTTTGGGGGCACCTGGGTGTTTCAGTTAAGTGTCTGCCCTGGACTCAGGTCATGATCTCCAGGTCCCCGGATTGAGCCCCACATCTGGCTCCCTGCTCAGCGGGGAGTCTGCTTCTCCCACTGCCCCTCCCCCTGCTCATGCTCTCTTTCTCTCTTTCCCTGATAAAATCTTTTAAAAAAATATTTTTAAGTTTTTTATCAGTCCTATTGGATTGTACATGTTTTTCCATGCTTTATTGCCCTTTGTTTAGTTAGTGCTGAGTTGAAATAATTGGTCATAGGGAAGCAGCTCATTGTGGTCTTCCCATCCTCCTTTTTCATTTCTTCTTCACTGTTTTTTTCTCTCATTTCAATTATGATCCGTTGTGTATATTTCCTTTCTAATTGGTGGTTTTAACCTTTGTTCTACTCTACTGCTTTAATCAGTAAAACTGACTCTTATTTGGGGCTCTTGTCTCTTCAGGGGTCATTTTAGTTTCCAAAGGGTCACTGGAATTTATTACTTTACTATAGTAACTCACTCTTTATGGAAAATATATTGCCTTATATATCCTCTTCCCAGAGAAGAGGAACAGATGTCATTTTAATTCAAAAATAAAACATGTATATTTTAACAAAGTAAAAGAATAAGAAATATTGGCAACTTAATGTCTTGCCTATACTAATATTAGAATATTAATTTAGGTTCTGTCTCATAATTAGAGTGTAAAGTGTTGCTTGCATTTTGAGATACTTGGTGAAAGTACATTTATAAGCAGCATGTGGGTTAAGTGTAATTATACTTGGGTCACCATTTTGTATCAAGCGTGTTAGCTCTATTTTTACAAATGATTTTCTTAGGCCAAGGATATTAAGAAGTGATGTTTTTTGTTAGAATTATTTGCTGGAGGGGTGCCTGGGTGGCTCAGTCAGTTAGGTGGCTGCTCTTGAGTTCAGCTCAGGTCATGATCTCAGGGTGGTGGGATGGAGCCCCACCGCACAGGCTCCGAGCTCAGTGGGGAATCTGCTTAGGATTCTCTCTTCCCAGAGAAGCCTCTGCCCCTTCACCTGTGCACTCTTCCTCAAATTAAAAAAAAAATTGTTCACTCTTATAAATTGTTATAAGCTATGTTTGGAGATGTCATTCTGACAAGTTAACTGTTGAAAAAGAATAACAACTTACAAGTTATGCTTACATGTAAATTCTTTAGGGTGGCATATCTTTGTTGTTGAATTAAATTTGGAATGCCTACTATTTATTTGCTAAGCAAGTTAATTAAATCTTTGTGATTCAGGCAGAAAAACAAGTAGAAACGGAGGAGGCAGGAGTAGTGACAACAGCAACAGCATCTGTTAATCAAAAAGTGAGTCCTAAAAGAGGACGACCTGCAGGTAGGATTATTCATGTTTAAATCTCTGGCTTGTGATTAATACTCCCGTTACAGTGTTGTGCCTCAGATACTTTGGAATAGGTGGATAGATGATTAGCTATGTATAATATATATATACCAATTTCAGAGGAGATAAACCTGCTGGTTTCTGCTTTGTGTGATAAAGTATTTTAAAGTAATTACTTGGGATATTTTTTTCATTTTCTGTGTTTTTATCTCTCTTATATTTTCCCCTAATAGCGGCACATGAGGCTGTGGTGAGGTTTATTTCCATGAATGATGGATTTACTTTCCCTCTCACTGTAGAAAGCATAAGTTTTCCAAATGGAAATTATTGCATTCTTTGTTTAGGACCTTTACAGTATGCAGCTGTCTTCAACATTGCTTTATAGAAAGAAAATATTGTCCTAATTTGGGAAATTGAAGATAGTGTGGAAGGATATGCCTTTAATACAAAGTAAAACAAAGAAAATTAACCAAAATAGAGCCAGTGTTTTTCTACCTCATAATAGAATTCTTTGAAAAGGGGGGGAAGATCAATAAAACCCAGAAAAGAAAAATCCTGAAATTTGTTTTCATAATTATTTGGAATTTAATTTTTAATGGGTCAATTAATGGTGTTAGAAAATTCAGTGAATTCTGATACAGATTTTCAGAGATGTTAATGTACAGTATACACTTAGTACTATGTATATAAATATTGAATATAAGTGGTACTATGCATTGTAAAGTTAAATTTTGTGATCCTTCTGTTAAAACGAGGAACATTCTTTTAAGCCCTCTCAGCCATACTAAGGAGGGAATGAAAATTACTCTGTTGATCTACCACTTTTAAATATTCTGTTGTTGCTCGTTTCAATCATCGGAGGATATTATCTTTAAAACTTAATAAGATAATGTCTGTAATAAACCACCAATATTCTTAGTATATATCATTTAGAGTCTTTATGTGTGAGAATTGTATCTTGAAAAATGATAGTTACCAATTTTTGTTTTTCCCTCTGAATATTAGCTACAGAAGTAAAGATTCCGAAACCAAGAGGCAGACCCAAAATGGTAAAACAGCCCTGTCCTTCAGAGAGTGACATGTGAGTTTATTTTTAACGTATAATTAATTACACACTGAATGAGGTATTTGACTTTAAATAAGTATAAATCTCTTTGTATTATACGTTTTATTTTATATATTTGCTTTTACTATTTTATATTTCTAAAAATTATAGGGAAGAACTATTGAAAAGTTTTTTGTTGTATAGAAAGTAAAAATTAATGGGGAATCAAGAAAGATATGATGAGAGGTACCTGGATGATTCGATCAGTTAAGTGTCTGACTCCTGAATTCAACTCCAGATCTTGATCTTAGAGTCCTGAGTTCAGGCTCCCCACTGAGCTCCACACTGGGCCTGGTAACTACTTTACAAAAAATCTGCTGTGATCATCATTTCATTAATCTACAACATCTTCTTGGTATATCAGGATGTAAAGATACTTAGATAAAACAGGGCAAAACCTATAATAGAGAAAATTGGACAAGATACATGTTTAAGGTTTAGACAAAAAAATTTTTAAGGCAGTTTCCACAAATCCTTTCTAGCTCCTTCAAAATAACTTTTAAAAATACTACTAAGGGGGAGGGGGCCCTAGGTGGTGCAGTCCCTTAAGCATCTGACTCTTGGTTTCTGCTCAGGTCATGATCTTGGCGTTGTGAGATCAGATCGAGCCTACGGTCTGGCTCTGCTCTCAGGAGTTAGCTTAAGACTCACTTCCCCTCATCCCCCCCTCAAACATGCTCTTTCAAATAAATAAATATTTAAAAAAAATACTAAGGGGCGCCTGGCTGGCTCAGTCGGTAGAGCATGTGACTCTTGGTTATCAGGGTTGTGAGTTCAGGCCCCACGTTGGGCATAGGGATTACTTTACAAACGTTATTAAAATTATTTTTATACTGTGGGGGCGCTTGGGTGGCTAAGTGGGTTAAGCCTCTGCCTTCAGCTCAGGTCATGGTCCCAGGGTCCTGGGATCGAGCCCCGCATCAGGCTCTCTGCTCAGCAGGGAGCCTGCTTCCCCTCTCTCTGCCTGCCTCTCTGCCTACTTGTGATCTCTGTCTGTCCAATAAATAAAATCTTTTAAAAAAATTATTTTATACTGTGAATTTAAAGTTTTAAAGTATTTTGGTGTAACTACTTAACAAAATAATGTGGTTTTTTTTTTTTTTCTTGCCACCTTTGTTTTCCACAGATGGATATTGTTTATGTGGCTTTTCTGTGTAGAAACTTCACCAGAAAGGAAAGAATGTATATTTAGACAAAGGGCAAAACTCTTTTTAGCTATTGTGGTTAAAGATTTTATAGAGAAGGCTCAAGCAAGTAGGGCATTTAAGAGGAGATTTATAGTGTTTTGAATGAAACATTTTTATAGGAAATTTTAGTTAGAGAACACTGAAGCGCTGGTACTTTTCAACTAAGATATGTTTTCAGAGTTTTATTTTACTGCCAAGCTAGCTAGTGGCCCAAAATTACAATATGGTTTTAACTCCTGTAGTGAAATTAAGAAATTAGGTACATGTAGGTAAGTTTTTCTTTTTAAGCATACCAAATAGGGGTGCCTGGGTGGCTCAGTTGTTTAAGCCTTTGGCTCAGGTCATCCCAGGATCCTAGTCCCTACTCAACAGGGAGTCTTCTGCTACCTCTCCCTCTGCTCTCTCACATTCTCTATCCATCTCAAAAAAAAAAAAATTAAAATTTTTTTAAAATTAAAAACAAAAAAAATTTTTAAAAAATTAAAAAAAAATAGATCTCACTCATTCCCTGCCTAATCTAATCATGGAATCAGGCATAAAATCTAGGATTTCGTGATTGCTGTAAGGCCTGGATCTGGAGACTTAAGAACTGAAAATACAAGTTATCTGCTCCCCTCTCCCCTTTATCATGCACTTAGATCTGGGATAAGGAGCCATGATAAATAAATGCTTCTATTTGGAAAGGGGAATATTAAGAGCCATACAGCAGTCATTGTTCCCTAAGAAATCTAGAATCATGGAAAATATTGTGTGATCTCCGTATTTTATGTATAAGGAAGGTTCCCTTGATTAGGTCCCAGTTTTCCTGATTCTGTCTTGCTAAAAACTATTTCTCTCCATGGTTTTTAGCTAACGCTGTGACAGTTGTCTACTTTTCTGTATCTTCCTTAGTTGTATCTGAAAGGTCATTGGAAGTTATTATCCTCATCACCTGAGTGGTATTGTGTCTGCTTTTAGGCTATAGGGTGTTGGAGACCCAAGATTACTTTTTTGATCTCCATTCATTTCTATTGGAGGCTGTGTTGCTTTTGGTGATAATACTTTATAGCATGTGGGCGTGTTTTAGTTAGCTTCATGACCTGTGGTCTTTCCCTAGGATTTTCTCAGACTTGTTTTTAATTTTTTTTCCCCCACTGCCCCCCTCCCAGACATGCTTATCTTATTATATACCTAATTTATACTCTGAATTTATAGGTTTTCCTGAGAATCCCTTGGTCTCTTCCCTAGAAATTGTTCATCTGAAGGACCAAGGTAGCCCAATTTGAATTCCTAAGGAAAGGCTGGCAGTTTACACCTTTGATGGATATTTGACCCCTTTTTCTGAATTTGAAAATTTTTTATAAGATGGAGGGGACTTTCAGCACTGAAATGCATGGAATTTTTATGTTTTCCTTTTGTCATTTTGCTATTTTTTAAACTCTCTTTTTTTTTGAGGTGCCCTATTAAATTTATCCTGATAACAACCCACTCAAGATGCTACTATTCTATCTTGAAGTCTTTTTACCCAAAGCCACTGAATTTTTTTCACATTATCACAGGTAATAGTTTTACCCATTATATAAAAATATATTAGGATTTTCAATTTCTTAGCCCTAAAGTCAGTGCCACGTTTTAAATTTTTTACATAAATTTCTGTATCCAGGAGCTTTTTGTGATGGCAGTGTATGGACAGCCTCAAAACAGTGGTAGCTTAGGAGATTTCTCATTCATGTTCTATTTAGGTTGGGCATTGGCTGTGTCTGTTCTCGGCTGTGTACCTGAGCACAAACTCTGGGGGCGAAGGGCTATACTATATAAGCCCTTCTTGAAGTTTTTGCTCTCCACCATGAGCACAGGATATATGTGTTTGTGATAGCTTTTTTGCAATGAGTCCTGAGATAACAGGATAGTGGAATAGAGCCCGAAAAGCTGAAGCCATCTCATAATCCTCATGTAAAGTAAGAATATTTGGTATAAGCCACTGAGATGTTTGGAGTTGTATTTGCATTAGATGTTGCTTATGTTAACATATTTTTAACTGTTTACTAATAGTTTCGTACTGTGCCTTCACCTATTAAAAAGGGAAATGACTGTCACTATGGGAGAAGTCTGTTTTTCATGAAAGGTGGTGTGGGAGGACCACTGGGAAAGTACTTGTTCGTGGCAAGCTGGGATAGTTAAGTCTGTGGTAGTCTCTTTGGTATTGTTCAAAAACCCTTGAACCACTATTCCCATCTCTTACGGGATAAGTATTGTACACTTCTTAATCTGTGTTTAATAATAATAAAAAAACGGCTGCATGGTAGTCCATTGTATGTACAATTCTTAACATTTACCTCAAGCATGGATACATCCTTTTAAAAGCTTTGTCATCTATTCTGTACACATGCAAATATGTTGGTTAGACTACATTGCTGGAAGCAAATTTGCTAGTTCAGAGGGTATTTGGATTTTTAGTATCTGCTTCCTTCCATTGAGGGGATATTTTGGGCAAGGAATTGGTCAGTATCTCTTAAGAGCCATGGAAATGCTTCCTGTATTTGACTAGGTATTCCCATCTCCATGAAATTATCAAAATACATCTGTGAAAATATTGGACAAAGTTTAAATGGTTGTATGTGCATGCCTTCTATCGCTTAGAAATTAATGAGGGAATCCATGTGACATTTGAAAATAAGCATAGCCAATGATGGTTATGTGACAAATTCTGAAGAAATTAAGGAGTGAATTTTTTTTCTTCCAATTTAATAATCTCTTAGGGGTTCAAGAAGCAGTTGTCTGGTAGGCTGTCACTGGATTTGGAACTGAGATACTGGGTGGGCTAATTATTTGACCTTCACACCATCATTTTCTCCTTCATCAAATTGAATGGGTTAGACTAATGATCTGAAGTCTCTTACACCTCTCAGATCCACTGATTAATTGTATAGTCTTTGAAAATCTCAGTGAGATTCCTGGACTGGTAAAAAGATGAATTTTTAAACAGCTTGTCTAAGCCTCAAGTTGTATTTTTTTATGGGATGGCTTTAGTTGGACGTATATACCATAAAAGTAGTTATTATGGTTAATACTGGCATCATTTGATGCTGAGCCAATCATCAGAGCCTGTCATCGTACCAACAATACTTGTATTTATTTCTGCCGTACTAGTTAGCATAAAGGTCATCCAGTAGTAACATTAGGCTTACTGAGCAATTTTGTTAATTTTGACTTAGTGATGTCTGTAAATCCACTGGTAATGGGAATGCTTAGTGCTAGTGAATTCAGTTATATATTATGCTTAATTACCATATATTTTGTATATGGTATATATTATGCATAATTGCCATATATTTTACCACTATATGCATAAGTTGGGAGCCTTTTATCTTACAAAGTACTTTGAATTCTAAAGTGATCATATTTGATCATAAGCAGTTCACTTCTGCAATTGTATTTTTCCCAATGTGTGTACTTTTTAAACATTTTATTCTTACAGTTATGTAGAATATAAGATCCAGGTGTCACACCCATCTTAACTTATTGCTGTATTCCCCACAGTGAAGAATTATCTTGGCACATATGATCATATTAGGTAATTTTTTCATTAAATAAAGTACATTACAAAAAAGTTGGAAAACAAAGGGAAAAATTACTCTTCTGTTACTCTAATTCCACTGTAATTTTTGTATTTTCTAATTTATAAGAAAAGGATGTTCTTTTCCTTTTATGATGGGATGGTAATGACATTATATTTAACTGGAAGATATGTTAAATTTTCTTCTCCAAAATACTTATTTGGTTGGGAGAGTATGGTTAAAAGACAGCCCATAATGATACCTAAAAAAAAAAAAAAATTTTTTTTTTTTTTTGCTATATTCTCCAAAATAGGGTAACTGAAGAAGACAAAAGTAAGAAAAAGGGGCAAGAAGAAAAACAACCTAAAAAGCAGCTTAAAAAGGATGAAGATGGCCAGAAGGAAGAAGATAAGCCAAGAAAAGAGCCAGACAAAAAGGAAGGGAAGAAAGAAGTTGAATCCAAAAGAAAAAATTTAGCTAAAACAGGGGTTACATCAACCTCTGATTCTGAAGAGGAAGGAGATGATCAAGAAAGTGAAAAGGTACAATGTTTATCAAATAAAATATTTGTTCTCTTTTTAGTTGCCTATGTAGTTCTTTTTTACCTAGTAAGCATTCAGTATCTCAAAGTATGAGTGATTAAAACTGAATTTGTCTTTCTTTGTAAGCTTAAACTGGCTGTGTTAAAAAGCATATTTGAAACTCTAGTTTATTGTACATTCTAAATTTGTGTCACCTTTTCATAATTATAATGTGGAAATCAAATGTTATATAACAAACTTCCAATAACCCACCTATTTAGAAAGTAGAAATTAAGCCAAATGGACTGTGACCAGTGAAGACAGATGTAATAGAGATGCATTTATACAGTTTTATTTTTTACTACAATGAAATTCTTAGCACTCTTCGGGCCTATTTAGTGTATCAGTTATATATTAAATCCTTGAACTGTTGTTCAAGAATTTGATTAAAGCTACACATCTTTTTGCATAGAAAAACACAGTATTGTGTATAGCCTTGGAGATCTACAGACTCAGGTCCTGTATCTTTGGTTTTTTTTCTTAGTTCTTAATACTTTCTTTAGAGGCCAAAAATTTGTAATTGGATAGCACAAGCAACGTACTTGTCAATAAACAGGTACTTGTCAGTAAACAAACAGGTCAGAACCATAGTATATAGAGAACCATTGTATAGCAACAAATAGCGTGACATACTTTTATTTCCCTAGTCATCAAGGCCAAGTTCAGTTTAGATAGCAACATGTGTAATTCTGAGATTTTTTTTAATTAGTTAATATAAGTATTTGTCCCTTCAGAACATGAGTTGCTTTTTTTCCTCCCAAGATTGTAATCCCAGAAGTACTAGTAGTCACTGACTTGATAGTTAACTAAATTCATCCTGATTCTCAAAACAGAAGAGAAAAGGTGGAAGGAACTTTCAGAATCCTCATAGAAGGAATATGCTGAAAGGCCAGCATGAGAAAGAAGCAGCAGATAGAAAACGCAAGCAAGAAGAACAGATGGAAACTGAGCAGTAAGTATTTTTTTATTCTAAATTTTGATTTCCTTTTTAAGCCAGCATGAAATTTTTAAATGATAGAATCTCGTTTTCCAGACTGTATGAAGCCTTTTAGAGAAGTAACTTTCCCCAGGTGTTAGAAAAAAATCTTCCAATATATGATGATAATCATGTTTTTTTTTTAGGCTTCATTCTTTGCTGAGTAAGAGGATGAAATTCACTGAGGTAGTCACTCTGTGAATTATTTTTAATTTAAACTGAGAGTGCAGATAGGATTTAAGCTGTTAGTAGCTTTGCTGAAACTGTCCTCATTCTCTACTGTTCACTTGTTGAGTATTAAATATAGAAAGAGTGGTGATAATATGTTGGTGGAGAAAGAATTAAATACCCTTATTTGCCACATACCACCAGCAGGCCACTCCCAAAAGACCAGCAAAAATAATAGTAGCAGTTGGAAACCCGAGAAGGCCAGTAAATCTAAAGGCTGACAGGGTTTGCATTAAGTGTGTGTAATATAAATCAAGTTCAAAGCTGATTTAAGTTTTGATACTTGGAGACAGTATATACAGACCATGGGGGATTTCTTTCCCTTGTAATTTTATTAAAAGGAAAATAGCACTGGTGATGATTACACTTCATGTGCTTATTACATTTGTTTTCCTAGTTATCTTGAGACTGTCACTTCTGAATTCTTTCTTTGAAAAGCATTTTGTGAAGCATCTTTTCGTTATTCTAACTAAACTTGGTTTTTTGGTTAATGGAGATTTTAAAAACATGCTGTAGGTTATGAAGACAAACTTAATGACAAGTAGAATTCGTTAAGTAATTTTGTACTTTTTCTTTATAAGATACATTTGTAAGCCAAGGTCTCTACAAGTAGTGTTTGACTATCTGCTTTCTTAGTTGTTTGGAGGATGATTGTATAAGCAGTTTCATCTGCTTGAGGGGAGTAATTTAAAAATTATCTAAAGCTCAGAAATGTTACTCCCTCCATTCTGTTAGACTTTTGACCATTTCTGTAAATTAAATTCTTTTTTGTTACCTATCCTTTTCTATCCTTTCACTGAAAAGTTGTTGGACTGTTTGTTGCTTTTAACTTTATTGTGCTCCCCAAATTAAGATATAAAATTAGTTGTTGCTTAGTAAATCTAGCCCAACCCTTCTTATCTCAAAGTTATCTTTATGTGTTTCAGTTTCTTTTTGAATGTCCTCCGAATGTAACTTTCTCAAATTCTAATATTTGTGTTTTCTTTCCTTCTCCTGTTATTACAAAACTTTGTACTTGGACAGTTTTGCTCTGTAAAGCATTTCAGATGCAGCTTGTGTGAAATGCATTATGCAAAATAAAGTTTATTGTATTGTATTCCCAGCCAAACAACATGTAATCTACAGTAATAAAAAATATATCTCATTTTGGGCTCAAAGCATTAATCCAGTTACTGAAAAGAGAATACAAGTGGAGCAAACAAGAGATGAAGATCTTGAGACAGACTCATTGGACTGAATTTCCCCCTCCCCCCCCTTGATGGAAGAATGTTGCAGATTCTAAATTGAGGACTTCATTAATGGCATTATTACTGTGTTATGATTGTTAAAAAAAAAAAAAAAATTTCCTGTAAGGTACACACTACATACTAAGGTCGGCCATCATTCTTGTTAAGTTTTTTTACCAAGCTTAAGATGAAGCTTTGTGTTTGGAAGTTAGAAGATGGTGGTTGTACATTATTTCATTTAGAAAATATAAAAACTCATTTTGTTTTGAAGCTAGGTGTTAAACTGGAATAGCTCTGATACCCCAGAGAATGGGGCAGTTGTGCCCTTCCCTTGACATTCCTTTGTTGTTTAATTCTTTAGAATCTTAATAATTGTTTTTTTTAATCCTGAGAGATTAAACAGTAGACTTGTTAAGAAAACAAAAATGAAACTGTAACCAAAATTTTAAAATAAAGTTTTTTTAAAAAAAAAAACTGATTTTTAGATATTGTTTTGTTCTTGTCTATTTCAATTGGTTTATAATAGGGCCCGAACTCAAAGCCAAGGTACTAGAAATTAAGAATTCATTTTAAAGTGGTTATTTTTGTGATTTGCAGTAAAATGGTACCTTTTCTTTTGTGAAATGGTATGTGTCAGTGAATGTCCTTTTAAGTTTGGAATATTGGCCAAAAAGAACCCATTTTAATACCATAGTATCATCTTTGAACAGTCTATTTAACCTAGAAACTTAACCCCTCCAATTATCTATCGTTTTGGAGATGTGGGAAAAATTAGTCTGTTTTTGACATGCTACTTTTAAAAATAACTGTGATGTAGATAGAACTCATGAAATGTTTATAGGCATTCTTTTCCCACTATGGTCTGTTTGTCCACTGACCCTGAAATTGGGTCTTTAAACACTATTTACTGTTGGAAAAAAATTTCACCATGACAAGTGTGAAAATTATTGGTGATGCCACTGAAAAATTAGATTTTAGCATGTTAATTTTTGCATGTGTTTTTAGTAATTAATACTAATGCTGTGGCATTCCAGAGTCCCATTAATTACAGTCAATTCCTTATGATCTAGGTTATTGACTTTCTATCTTAAAAAATTTTTTTAGCTTTTACATAAGGGATGTGGGCATTTGGTAATCAGTCACAGAGTTCCAATGTTTTGAAATATTTGTGTTAACATTTGATAGGCAGAATAAAGATGAAGGAAAGAAGCCAGAAGTTAAGAAAGTGGAGAAGAAGCGAGGTTAGTTGTTTCACTTTCTAAGATGTGTAAAATAATACATCGAAAGGAAATTATACACTTAATTTTTCATGTATAGGTTTTAAAATCAGGCATTTTATGTTCTTAAATCCTACAAAAGTGCTTTTTCAAATCCCTAAAGGATTCTGTATACATTATATTTTAGTTATAATCAGGCGCACTTGCTAAGGACTCAGGCTTACGGTTTTATTGCTTATTATCTAGTGGTCACATTTTTGTAACATTGCTAAAAGCTAGATGTTTTCCCATATTTTGGCAAATCTCATGGTCTCAGAGTTTCTATTTTTGGTCACGTGTAAGGTAAAACATCTGTATAAGGATTGAAATAGAGGGATTTATTAACTGGATACAGACTGCTTATCTTACAAACCTATGTAGCTAGATGGTGATTTTTTTTCTTCAAATGATGAATGTTGCTTTCCTAAATACTTAAAATGGCAAATAACTTCTTAGTGAACTAGGCTGATTATAAAGAACATTTTTAAAAATTCAAATCTTATCATTGTGCTTTGCTTATTAGATTTATACAGAAATACTGGTGTTGGGAAAACTACTTACTGTGTTTCAAATTTTAATTTATAGAAACATCAATGGATTCTCGACTTCAAAGGATACATGCTGAAATTAAAAATTCACTCAAAATTGATAATCTTGTAAGTCTTTAATACCTCATTTTAAAATATAGTACTTTTTATAGATTCTTATTTTCTCGTGTTTTACATATGTAAATTTAAGAGAAATGGGACTATTACTGGTTCTTTTGTATTGCCCTGTTTGAGATTTTAAAAGTGATCTTTAGGAATAGATCATATAGGTTGTGGTAATTAACAGTTATGAAATTACTGTTTTGTCGTGAAGGATGTGAACAGATGTATTGAGGCCTTGGATGAACTTGCTTCACTTCAGGTCACAATGCAACAAGCTCAGAAACACACAGAGATGATTACAACACTGAAAAAAGTAAGTGATCTGAGTCATGCAGATTTTTAAAACCTCATCACCACTTCATTAAGAAGTAACATTTTAAAAATCAGTGAAGAAAACAATTGTGAGTGTATATTTTGTTTTCTCAGATACGGCGATTCAAAGTTAGTCAGGTTATCATGGAAAAGTCTACAATGTTGTATAACAAGTTTAAGAATATGTTTTTGGTTGGTGAAGGAGATTCTGTGATCACACAAGTGCTGAATAAATCTCTTGCCGAACAAAGACAGCATGAGGAAGCAAATAAAACCAAAGATCAAGGGAAGAAAGGGCCAAACAAAAAGCTAGAAAAGGAACAAACAGGTATGTGATGTAATAAGTTGTTTGCTGAGATTGCTTTTAAAAAATGGCTTTGATATATAATTTCATTAATATCTTATCTAAGGTTTCATAAAGCACTTAGAAAAACAAAAGCTAAGGTTAAGGGTTTCTGTTTAAATCATATAATCAAGCTTAAATTAGCAGTTGCTGTTCTTTTTTACACAATAGTAGTTAAGAAAGTAACTTCCAGTGTCCCCATCGCTCAGCTCCTGAGGTGCTCAGTACATGGTCAGTCCTGTTTTACCTCCTCTGGTTTCTCTATGAAGCAAATTCCAGATACGCTGTTTCAACCACAGATATGTTAGGATGTATCTGTGATGGATTCTTTTTTTTTTTTTTTTTAAGATTTTATTTATTTGTCAGAGCGAGCGAGCACAGGCAGACAGGGTGGCAGGCAGAGGCAGAGGGAGAAGCAGGCTCCCTGCCGAGCAAGGAGCCCGATGTGGGACTCGATCCCAGGATGCTGGTGGGATCATGACCTGAGCCGAAGGCAGCCGCTTAACCAACTGAGCCACCCAGGCATCCCTCTGTGATGGATTCTTAAATAGAACCATAGTATCATTCATTATCAGTTCCCCCAATTCCGTGTTAGGTCTTAGGAGTTGGATATTTTTATTTGTTAGGGAATGATGATGTAAATCTCCTTAGAGATTTCTTAGAAATAAGATGCCCTTCTCATTTACTTCGGTAGGACACAAAATCATGTTAATTATGAATAGTACTTTTGACACGTTATGAAATAAGGAAAAATATAAAATTTTACTTTGATGCACATTTTTATAAGAAATGGAATGACCAGATTAAAAATCCCCCCCACCCCAGGCACCTGTGTGGCTCAGTGGATTAAGCCTCTGCCTTCAGCTCAGGTCATGATCTCAGGGTCTTGGGATCCAGCCCTGAATCAGGCTCCCTGCTCAGTAGGGATTCTGCTTCTCCCTCTCCCTATGAGCACAAGCAGGGGGAGCTGCAGGCAGAAGGAGAGCAGGGAGCCTGATGGTAGGACTTGATCCCAGAACCCTGGGATCATGACCCGAGCCAGGAAGGCAGATGCTTAACCAACTAAGCCATCCAGCGGCCCAAATAAATAAAATCTTAAAAAATAAATAAATAAATCCCCTCCTCCCCACCCTGGCCCCTGATGGCTCAGTTGGTTGAACGTCTGACTGTTGATTTTGGCTCAGGTCACAATCTCAGGGTTCTGAGACAGAGCATGGTGTCTGAGATCCTGTCTTCTCCTCCTCTGTCTCTCTCGCCCTCCCACATCCCTCCTCCCACCCCGGCTTGTGCACACATACTCTCTAAAATTAAATAAAATCTTTAAAAAAAAAAAAAAAAACTTTCTTGTACCCATAGATCTGTATATAGTAACCCTATGACTTATCAGTGTGCTTCAGCTACCCAAAAGATTACAGTGTCATTTCAAATGAGGTGTATTAAGTATTAGAAACTTTAGGACTGGGGCGCCTGGGTGGCTCAGTGGGTTAAAGCCTCTGCCTTCGGCTCAGGTCATGATCCCAGGGTCCTGGGATCGAGCCCCACATCGGGCTCTCTGCTCAGCAGGGAGCTTGCTTCCATTCATCTCTCTCTGCCTGTCTCTCTGCCTACCTGTGATCTCTGTCAAATAAATAAATAAAAAAAATAAAAAAAAAAAACAAAAAAACTTTAGGACCATGTTTTTATTTTTTATTTTGCCTCTTTAGAGGACATCTTAAAGTATTAGAAGCTCTAACAGTTTTTCCATTGGAACCTTTTTAAAGGTTCAAAGACTCTAAATGGAGGATCTGATGCTCAAGACAGTAATCAACCACAACATAATGGAGACAGCAGTGAAGAAAGCAAAGACAACCACGAGGCCAGCAGTAAGAAAAAGTGAGGACATGTTTTAATGGATCATTTATATTTTTAATTTTTAAATCGCATTGCTGTTCCAAGGTTATTTGTATAGGATTATATTTTGATCACTCAATTCCTGAACTCGGGAAGCAAGATATAAATCAAAAAGGAAACAAAAACTTTATAATTTACAATTGACTTGTCTGTATTCGAAGGGAATAGAGCTAGATAGTAGGAATCCAGTTTAAAATAACTGTTCTTCTTTGGACTTTTTCACTGATACGGCTTTAAGAGTGACTTAACATTCATACTTTCTTGCATTGTGACAGGGCAATACAAAAATGAGATCTAGAATCACAGGCTATTTTCTACTATAGCCTCTAAATAACTAGTTATTGGATTATAGTTACCCGAGTCTTGGTTTTTTCTGCTACGCAATTGAAGGACTTAGAATCAAGCATCCCTTCTAATCCTGAAATTCAGGGAAATCATGTCTGTATCACCCCTCTCTTTGTTAAAGTTTGTAGTATGTTGGTATTACAGATATAATTTTCTTTTTTTTTTTTTTTTAAAGAGAATTCATTTTATAAAGAGAATTCATTTTAAAGTTGGAAATGATGGAAAGGGCCTGGGCCATGATGCTACACTGAGTTAATTTGCTTGACCTGAATATTAACATGGTAAAATAAAATTTTGAACAAAAAGGTTATTTTTAAAAATAATTTGGTGGTAATCCAAGTATTTTTAAAAATAAAAACAATGCACGGATTTAATGTGTTTTCTGACCCCCATGAAGGAGTAAAGTCCCTAATCCCAGTTAACACACCTTTCCTTCCTTCCTTTAGGTCATCCAGTGAAGAGAGAGAGACTGAAATATCTCTGAAGGATTCTACACTGGACAATTAGGTTGACATACCTGGAATATAAAGAACATTTGACAAGTTTGTAATGGTTTTCATTTGAAATATTTAGACTGCTGAAAGTTTTAAATTTTTATAAGCATAGGTTTTGATGTTGAAAACTTGTTTTGAGGGAGAAAATCCCTTTATATTTGTTTAAAAGTAATTAAACATTATTGCTAATTGTACTTGTGCAGTATTAACAGCTACATTATTCAGTAAATGTGAGGGAAAATCCATTTAGGAAATGTTAAACTGCTTTTCCAGACATTTGGTTGTAGCATAATTTCAATTAGTGTGTGTATGTTAATGTGTAATTGATAGTAGAAAAAAGTTACATTTTTAAAACTGCTACTTGTATAAACCTTTCCTTTTTTCCCAAATACCGTGGGTTTTGTGCATAGTTTTTACAAACCTTGGATTTACCAGACTGTCTTTTCACTGTTTGTGGGTTTTGTAGAAGTTATGCATTTTTATGGTAGATAAAATGTTACTTCTATACAAGTACTCACTCCTTTTATCAAAAGTTAATTTTAATCTCCCAGTCTACGTTGTGCTACATTATCCTGCTGCTTTGTAACAATTTGTGGTCTATGCCTTTTTGTATGACAATTAGATATCCAACTGACAATTCTACAAGGTACAAAACTCATGTTAACTTTTGAAGGTTATTTAGTATTATGGCTGGGAATTGAGTGAAGTCACAGGACTTTACTACAGAAAGCAGAAGAGGTATGTTTAGGAATGAATCTGGCTTTAGGGTTCAACCATCTAAGATCCTTTACAGGCACTAGTAGCTGAAACTAAAAACTAAATGATAAAAGTTTATTTTTGAGAACTGTCTCGTGTTTCTGAATTTTTAAAAAAAAGTCACACTCATTAAGGAAGTCACTAAGTATTTTTTTAATTGGGAAAAAAAATTCCATGATTCTTACGCAGTAAATAGAAGTAAATGCTATATAAGAAAACTAACCTATTGGAAAAACATGGTTATATCAGAAGGGGAGTATTATTTAGAGATCCTCCATGTGACAGACTTGTAAGGAGTAGAAATATGTTGCTCCGAGGCAGTTAAAGTAAAGGAGTACTTTGATAGTTCGTATATTCATGTATATGGACTAAATCAGGGTAAACCAAGGTTAACAAAATTGAAGGGTAACTTAACAGATAGCATTTCTAAGATATTTTGATTAGGTCAGTTGGTGGTTTTCAGTAGCTAAAGGACACTTCTCATGTTTTGAAACTATGAATACAGAGAAAAGGCTTAATTAGTATCAGTGTTTGCATGTGACATGCATTGTATGTTTTGACCTCTCAGATAACGGTTTTCATCTATAAATGAAAAGTTTGAATTGTTTCAATAATTGGAGTTCTGCTTTTTGAGAGGTCTTACAATGGAACTAGGACCTACTGTTTTGAGGGAAACTATTGATATTATATTATAGCTGGTCCTTAATACAATTTAAATTTGGACAGATTTATTCTAGTTAAGCCATAAGTGTCAACATTGTAAACTTGTTTTGATTAAAGGATTTTTCTATCAAACTCTACTAGTAAATTAATTCTTTGCTATTTATAAAAGTGTTTTTGGAATTCTGGATTTGCTTCCAAGGGAGTAATTTCTTGGTTAACTTGGTATAGAGATTGTGGTGGCTGGGGAGATAGGTGGTAACTAAACTAAAAATGTTATTTTTTTGTTCACCCTCTTTTATTCTGTGACCCAACAGATCAATATAGTTTACTGAGAAACTACAGAATATTCAGCTTCAGGAGATACATATACCAGCACTGTGATAATTTATGTATGGTTTGTTTGGGCTGGCTGTGCTCAGAACAGTTGATTACTGTAGTGTGAAAATATACTGGCCTTCCATTTTCTATTGGTCATAAACTAATTCACAGGTAACTACTACTCTCCGAACTCTTATAAAGTCCTAAATACTAAGAACTTTCAGAAGCATTTGGTCAAAACTTCATTGCTGAACAATTCTCTAAATAATTTAAATGAAATAGCAAGAGAGAAAAAAATGTCTTCCTCTTTTGGGGGGGGCATATATAAACCACCTGTTTTGTGCTATTGAAACCACTGGCTAACATTCAAAAGAGGAGGTTATGCAGGCCCTGCAGAATGAGTTGTTGGAAGCTTGCTTAGCTGCTCTGGAGACATTTCAGAGGTGTCATCTCAACTGGAGAAATTGAATGTATAAACAACTTGACGATCTCAATTAAGCCTTCTGCTAATACATCCTGTGCTTTCAACTAGGATGATCTTTTTTACCCAGTTTTTGCTGATACGTTGATTGTAGTGTACCGGCACACACTTACCTGGTTGAAGATGTCAGGTCAAGAGGACGTCAGCCAACTAATCCTCTATAAGAGCAAAGGCTTTTACAAGGCTCTGTGAGGGCTTTACTAACACCTTATTTTGTCCCATTGGTCAGAGAAAGGGTATCTATCAGAAATAGCAAACCCATAATTACAAACCTTAAGAAATGAAGCTGCTATATAGGGAGAAATGTTTTCATATGTGTGCTATGGAACTCTATAAACCTTAAAGATAATAAAGACATTATGATTTGATTAGGAGAAGGTAAAATTATGCTTAAGGATAACAAAGGCTGAAAAATAATATTTAAAGATAAACAGTACTTTTCTAAATAGTGCGCATGTTCATCCGTCATACCAAAAATCTCATTTCTAGGGGTGCCTGGGTGGCTCAGTGGCTTAAAGCCTTTGCCTTCCACTCAGGTCATGATCCCAGGGTCCTGGGATTGAGCCCCGCATCAGGGTCTCTGCTCAGCGGGGAGCCTGCTTCTCCCTCTGCCTGCCTCTCTGCCTACTTGTGATCTCTATCAAATAAATAAAAAAAATCTTTTAAGAAAATCTCATTTCTAACTACAGAGGATGCTGACTAATAAGTTCATTATCATATTTTCATATTTGCTTTTCATTAGATAAAATGACATACATAAATTAGGTCCTATTTAATACTGAAATTTACAGCTATAGAGTCCCTAATTCAAATACTCTTTTAGGCTTGTTTCAAACTTGGAAGGTCTTTCGACCTGTAACTGATAAACTTAATACATGGGCAAATTCTGGGAGTGACTAGGTTAGTCTAAACTCTAGATTTCACAAGGGGAAATGATAACATAAAGATATTTGAGCCTTTCTAACTTTGGTGGAAAAGTTACCCTCAGGAACCAGCAGAATAAGATTCTTACTAAAATGATAAAATAAGGAGTACCTGGGTGGCTCAGCTGGTTAAGCATCTGCCTTCAGCTCAGATCATGATCCCAGGGTCCTGGGATCACGTCCCACCCACATCGGGCTCCCTGCTCAGTGGGGGGTCTGGTTCTCCCTCCCCCTGCCATTCCCCTTGCTTGTGTGTGCTGACAAAATCTTTAAAAAAAAAAAAACAACACACACACACACAAAAACAATTTCACTAGCGGTAGCATTTTAGCTGTCTTTCTTCTTTGTCCACTAAAAGGAACTGATTACACACGGACTAATGCTTTTTTTTAGGACAATACAGTGCACATTTTGGAATTTGCGGTTTTGAGAATAACACCTGAAACGTATTACACTATATTAACTAACTAGAATTTAAATAATTTGGAGAGAAAGAAGGATAAACAGGCCCTTGCATACTAATGCAAGACCTACAAGGAATACAGTTTAAAAACAAAGGAAGCAGGGGTGCCTGGAGGTTCTGTCAGTTGACCATCCAACTCTTGATTTTGGCTCAGGTCATGATCTCGGGGTCCTGGGATTGCACTGTGTTGGGATCAGAGTCTGCTTGGGATTCTCTCTCACTACCCTTCTACCTTCACACTCACTGGCTCCCTAAATTAAGAAAAATCTTTCAAAAATTCTTTTTTACCTGTGGAACTTAACAGAATTTTTAATCTGTTCAATTTAGCATCATCGGAAACATGAAAGTAAAAATTTAGACGTAATATAAGCCAGTCATGGGAGGCACCTCTTTTCTTTACTGATCCTCTAGTCTGTTTACTGAATCAGTGAATGAGACCATCACTACACATACCAGAAACGGGTGCTTGTCCTCTGCACGCCAACTTAAATACTACATATCCAATTAAGTCCATAAAACATCTCACTGCCAGTCTTTTAACATACAGGCTTAAAGAAGCTTCATCAGTTTTTTATTTATATGGTAAATGTCTGTTCTTAGCCATCCAGGGAATGTGGAACTCAGTTGAATTTAAGTAAATAACCTAGGAGAGAGAAAGTGGAATTTAAATAATAACACATTTAAAAGGAACTATTTTACAGCATTCTTAAACGTCTTAAAACTAAATTTTCCACCAAAAAAGACTTTGGGAAAACATAATTTTTTGTAATGATCTAGATCTTGGAATTCATCTCAGGTGTCCTTTTGCCCAGAATGAGAGA